>JARQOC010000007.1:81750321-81965321 GCA_033576535.1 Allobates femoralis
ATTTTAGTGTATTTTGGTGGATTGGGTTCCACCTCCACTAGATTATTATTTTTGTGTGACGGCAATTAGAATTTCAGTATCTAGACTGTGAGACAGTGCGGGGGGATCATATGCGAGGGGCGCTATGTCTCCCCCAGAATGCGCACTGTCACGTATTGAGCCCGGTATAGGGTGTGAGAGAAAGGGACGGTCCGCTCCCTCCGCTCCAGGTCTTGCAAGGTCCCGGAAGTAGACACGGAGTTAAAAGCCTGGTCAGGAGGCAGGGCGGGGTTCCCTGGACAGAGAATTGTGCCTTAGCTGCAGGAGCAGCAGAGATATAGACAGGAGAGGTCTAGAGTTCCAGAGGACCGTGTGCTAGACTAACACGGCCTAGCCCAGGAGGGCTGGGAGCTCGGCGTGACCTATAACGGAGGCCTTTGGCCTGAAGGACCCGGGGTACGTTATATGAACTGTGTCTTGTGTACCCGGCTGCGACCCGGATTCCGGCTGACTGTGCCATCGCTGTGTTTACCAGCAATAAACACCGGGTCCTGTTTGAACCACTACCGGGCTCTACGTGTTTCCTGACTTGCAATCCAGGCGCTGCCCCACATATGGTGGAGAATGCGGGCAAGCAGGCCGGCCCGGTGAAAGTGACTGTTTTCATGAGGCCAATGAGCGGCGCCTAAAGTGAGAGGAGCAGCCGTCAGAATAGCCGCCAGTCTTGCGGGGTGCCCGGCCCTGCATGTCCCTACTTAAGCCGGCCACGCTACAGTTCAGGCCTGCCGCTGATATGGAGGAAATCCTAAGGCAGCTGGTACTTACCCAGCAGCGGCAGCAGGAACAGCAGCAGCGACATGAGGAGCAGCAGCTCCGACAGCAGGAGCAGCAGCAGCGACAGCAAGAGCAGCAGCTCCGACAGCAGGAGCAGCACCAGCGACAGCAGGAGCAGCAGCAGTTGCTACAACAGGAGCAGTTACGACAACAGCAGGAGCAGCAGCAGCGACAGCAGGAGCAGCACCAGCGACAGCAGGAGCAGCAGCTCCGACAGCAGGAGCAGCACCAGCGACAGCAGGAGCAGCAGCAGTTGCTACAACAGGAGCAGTTTCTACAACAGCAGAAAACGAATGAACTGCTCCTGCAGCAAATTGCGGCCTTACGAGACCCGCCAACAGCGCCTCCCCCGGAGCGGCGTGAGGCCCGGGACCGGGTCCGATCGGCCCTGCGGAAGCTGAGTCCAGAGGACGACGTAGAAGCCTTCCTCACCGTCTACGAGCGCACCGCAGAACGAGAAGGCCTCCCTTCCGCTCAGTGGGCTGAAGTGGTGGCGCCATTCCTGATGGGCGATGCCCAAAAGGCCTACACGGACCTCAGTTGGGAGGAAGCACAGGACTACGCCAGACTCAAAGGTGAGATCCTTGCTAGACTGGGGTCAATACTTATGTCCGAGCCCAACGGGTGCATTCCTGGTCCTACGTGGAGTCCAAGCCGGCTCGCTCCCAGGCGTATGACTTGTTGCAGTTGGTGAAACGGTGGCTCCAGCCTGAGAGCTTGACTCCGGGACAGATGGTGGAAAGGGTGGTGGTCGACCGGCTGGTACGGACTTTGCCGGTTGCGATACAGCGTTGGGTGGGGCAAGGGGACCCGGGTACCTTGGACCAGGTGGTTAGCTTGCTAGAGCGATATACAGCCACCCAGGAGTTCATACGGGACTCTGCCCCACTGCGGCAGTTACGCCGGCCTCCGGAGCCGGCTAAAGGGGTACGTCCATTCCCAGGGGACTCTCCTAAAAACGTACCCGCTGAGAGGACACCCCAGGACGGGGCCGACAGGAGACCGGGCTCCCCAAGAAGGAGGTTCCGGCCCAGCACTGTCCCTACCACGTGGTGCTGGCGGTGCAAAGGACCAGGACATGTGGCTGCCTATTGCCCACTAACGGCGGAACCCATGGACTGCGGGTTCACACGCCGGCTCTCGATGTATGCCAGCCCCGTGTTCACTGCAGACGTGGTGGATCCCCTAACGGAACCACATCTGTGCCCAGTGCTCATTAATGGACACAGAGCGGAAGCTCTCTTGGACTCTGGCAGTTTGGTGACGCTGGTTCGGGCGTCCTCAATCCCCGGGTTGCAACTCACTGGGGAATTGATCGGGGTCCGGTGTATACACGGGGACCTACGCGAGTATCCAACCACGGAGGTGACTCTATCCACTTCATGTGGAGAGGTGACCCACGTGGTTGGAGTGGTAAACTCTCTACCCTACGGGACTGTGCTGGGAAGAGACTTACCATTGTTTTGGTCCTTATGGGGAAGGAGGAGTAACCCCTCCCTGATGCCCGGGAATCAGGGTGCTGAACCCGACGACCCTGAGACCGGGACACCTGCCGTAGGGGTCGCCAACATAGGGCTAGAGTGTCACCCCGATAGGTTCCCGGTAGACGTATTGGCAGGAGAGGTCGAGGAGACCCCACCGCTTCCAGAGTTGGAAGTATCCCGGGGAGCGTTTGGGACAGCCCAGCTACAGGACCCCACACTGACCAGGGCCCGAGAAAGGGTAACAGAAGTAAACGGGGTAGCTCAGCAGCCAGGGGCTGAGAATGTATTTCCACGCATGGTGATTAACCGGGAGTTACTTTATAGGGTGGACAAAGTCAGGGATGAGGTCGTGGACCAACTGGTAGTGCCGCAGCCACACCGCCGGGCAGTCCTAGAGATGGCCCACTCCCACCTGCTAGGGGGCCACCTTGGGGCTAAAAAAAACGCAAGAACGCATCTTGCGGAGGTTCTTCTGGCCGGGCGTGTATGCGGACGTCCAGAGGTACTGCGACTCCTGCCCGGAATGTCAGCTGACCACACCCATTGCCACTTTCCGTAGTCCATTGGTACCTCTACCCGTTATAGAGGAACCTTTTGAACGGATCGCAATGGATTTGGTGGGGCCTATAGTGAAGTCAGCCCGAGGCCACCAACATATACTCGTGGTTGTCGACTACGCCACCCGGTACCCGGAGGCGATTCCGTTACGCCGCACCTCGGCGAAGATGATTGCCCGGGAGCTGTTTGCTATGTTCTGTCGCCTAGGACTACCAAAGGAAATCCTCACAGATCAGGGGACTCCTTTTATGTCCAAAGTGACCCGGGAACTGTGTAAACTGCTCAACATAAAACAGCTACACACCTCGGTGTATCATCCCCAGACCGACGGATTAGTGGAGCGGTTTAATAAAACCCTGAAGTCCATGCTAAAAAAAGTGGTAGCAAAGGACGGAAAGGATTGGGACATGTTATTGCCCTATCTAATGTTCGCCATTCGGGAGGTACCGCAGTCATCTACGGGGTTTTCCCCCTTTGAGCTGTTGTACGGCCGACATCCTAGAGGGCTCTTGGATGTTGCCAAAGAGACGTGGGAACAGGAACCCACACCCTATAGGAGTGTGATTGACCACGTGGCGAAAATGCAGGACCGGATCACGGCGGTCCGGCCTATTGTAAAAGAGCACCTAATGGATGCCCAAGGAGCGCAAAGCCGCAGGTATAATACACGGGCCACCGTTAGGACCTTTGAGGTGGGGGACCGGGTATTGGTCTTAGTGCCCACAACGGAAAGCAAATTATTGGCCAAATGGCAAGGGCCCTATGAAATCCGGGAAAAAGTAGGGGAGGTCAATTACAAGGTATACCAGCCCGGGAAAAGGAAACCCGTGCAGCTATACCATGTAAATTTGCTTAAAGCATGGAAAGACCGAGAGTGCCTGCTTATGGAAGCGTCCGATGCACCCGGTGACCCTTCCCCTTCGGCCACCAGGGATACCGAAGGGGTAAAAATAAGTGACACCCTCACTAAGGCTCAACGACGGGAGGCTCGAAAGTTGGTACAGCAGAATCCCGATGTGTTCTCTGACCTGCCCGGGCGCACTTCAGTCATTCAACATGACATTGTCACTGAGCCCCGGGTTAAAGTGCGAGTGAAACCGTACCGGGTACCCGAGGCCAGACGGCAAGCCATCACGGCCGAAGTTAAACACATGCTTAAGTTAGGCGTGATAGAAGAATCCCGGAGTGAGTGGGCTAGTCCCATTGTGCTCATTCCAAAGCCGGACGGATCGTTGCGGTTCTGCAACGATTTCCGGAAGCTGAACGAAGTGTCTAAGTTTGATTTATATCCCATGCCCCGGGTGGACGAGTTGATTGAAAGACTGGGGCAAGCCCAGTACTTCACAACGCTCGATCTGACAAAAGGATACTGGCAGGTGCCGCTAACAGAGTCGGCCAGGGAAAAAACCGCCTTTGTTACTCCGGAAGGTCTCTATCACTACGTCGTGTTGCCTTTTGGGTTGCATGGAGCCCCGGCCACATTTCAGCGGCTCATGGACATAGTGTTAGAACCTCATCGGAAGTACGCGTCCGCCTACCTAGATGACATCATCATCTTTAGTCCGGATTGGCACACCCACTTATCCCAGGTTCAGGCCGTGGTGGATTCGCTCAGGGCCGCAGGCCTGACGGCGAATCCGAAAAAATGTGCCATGGGGCTCGAGGAGGCCCGGTACCTGGGGTATGTGATTGGGCGAGGGGTTATCAAACCCCAAATAAACAAAATCGAGGCCATTCAAAATTGGCCCCGACCGGTGTCTACCAAACAGGTGAGGGCGTTCCTCGGCATTGTTGGGTACTACCGACGCTTCATACCCAATTTTGCTGGGCGAACGGCGGCCCTGTCCGACCTGTTAAAAGGGAAGAAGTCTGCTTTGGTGCGTTGGAATCCCCAAGCAGAGGCGGCCTTTCAATCCATGAAGTCGGCCTTGTGCGGACAGCCCGTCCTCATCAGTCCGGACTTCACAAAGGCCTTCGTTGTACAAACAGACGCCTCGGAGGTGGGGCTGGGGGCTGTGCTGTCGCAAGAAGTGGACGGAATCGAGCATCCGGTCACTTACTTGAGCCGGAAATTGTCCCCGGCGGAAAAGAATTATAGCGTAGTGGAGAAGGAGTGCTTGGCCGTTAAATGGGCCTTGGAGTCCCTACGTTATTATTTGCTCGGGCGACAGTTCCGGTTAGTTACGGATCACGCTCCTTTGGTCTGGATGCGAAATGCCAAGGAACGGAACGCTCGGGTCACCCGGTGGTTCCTGTCCCTCCAAAACTTCCGTTTTACGGTGGAGCATCGGGCTGGCAAGCTGCAGGGTAATGCGGATGCCCTGTCCCGGGCACCCTGTTTGATGGCTGGGGTTCAACCCCACAAGTTTGAACCGAGGGGGGGGGTGTGTGAGACAGTGCGGGGATCATATGCGAGGGGCGCTATGTCTCCCCCAGAATGCGCACTGTCACGTATTGAGCCCGGTATAGGGTGTGAGAGAAAGGGACGGTCCGCTCCCTCCGCTCCGGGTCTTGCAAGGTCCCGGAAGTAGACACGGAGTTAAAAGCCTGGTCAGGAGGCAGGGCGGGGTTCCCTGGACAGAGAATTGTGCCTTAGCTGCAGGAGCAGCAGAGATATAGACAGGAGAGGTCTAGAGTTCCAGAGGACCGTGTGCTAGACTAACACGGCCTAGCCCAGGAGGGCTGGGAGCTCGGCGTGACCTATAACGGAGGCCTTTGGCCTGAAGGACCCGGGGTACGTTATATGAACTGTGTCTTGTGTACCCGGCTGCGACCCGGATTCCGGCTGACTGTGCCATCGCTGTGTTTACCAGCAATAAACACCGGGTCCTGTTTGAACCACTACCGGGCTCTACGTGTTTCCTGACTTGCAATCCAGGCGCTGCCCCACAAGACCCAATGGTCTGGGTCGGCTTCAGTTAAGGTGGAAAAAGACGCTATTTTTAATAATAACAGAGTAATAGTTATATTTTACCTCCATGTAAGGCCCCTTTCACATCAGCGGTTTTTGCCGATCGCGGCAGATGCGGTGAAAAAACCGCATCTGCAGCGATTACCGCATAACCGCTGCACTTGCGGCACAGTTGCGGCAAGCCCCATGCAATGTCTATGGGGCTTGCGGTAAGTGTGCGGCAGGTGAGGCAAGTGCGGTTCCGGCTCTTGCAACAGGTGCGGCCGCGAAAAAAAAACGCTTTGTATGCCAACCTCCAGGGGGTGTCGCTAGGCAGTTAGATCCAGGGCCTGGACCCCATATCAAAAGCAAAATGCCCAAAACCACCCCCTGAGGGCTTGTAGACACAGCAGAGCTGCGCCTGGGAGTAGATAGATGTCACTGCCCCTGCATGTGCTTGCACTGCGCACAAGAGAGGAGGCCGCCACTGCTGTGCTCACTGATTGGCTTCACTGTGCAATCACTGTTGTGCTCCGGATGCTGCTTTCTCAGGATGGTGCAACCTCTGCCCACAGCCTCCTGCAGACTCTACCTCTAGGGATGAACCTCCTCTATGCTGGGTCACAGGTTTGTTCTTACTAGTCTCCCAGCCAGGAACGTAACTACAACAAATGCAGGCCTAGGGGGCCCCAAAAGTCGTTTTGGCATACAGAAAAAAACACTGCTGTTAAAGAATTACAATTATTGGGGGCCTCATTGGAGCTTTCACATCGGGGCCCATGAGCTTCAAGTTACACCACTGCCCCCAACCCCTTAGGTGCCACTATTTCATTCTCACCAGCCATACAGCACCTTACACCTTCCCTCCTGCTTTTCCAGCACAGCTAGTAGTCAGCAAACAGGAGGGGAAGCAGTGTGCTGTGCACAGAGCTGCACATGGAGCATGTAGTGCGGGTGCTGTGCTCCTCCTATGACTTTACTGGGTTCACAGCATGAGAGTGAAGATGCCCCGTCCTCTGCACACACAGTACATGTGTATAATGTTTGCACAGTGCGAGCTTTCGAGACGTCTCAGGTCTCTTCATCATGAACCGCTGGTAAGGAAGACAGCCAGCTATATACAGGACACTATGGACCTTTGAAATAAGCTATCTACAATAGGTCCGCTCCCCGAGAATACCATCTCAGCCACCATGGATGTGGAGTCCGTATATTCCAACATCCCACAAGAAGATGGACTTACTGCCTGCCGAATGTTTCTTGAAGTCAACGGGATTCCTTCAAAATCAGCACTAAGACTCACCAGATTTATCCTCACACACAACATTTTCTCTTTTGGTGAGGATCTGTATTTACAATGTAATGGAACCGCTATGGGAAGAAACATGCCCCCAGTATGCCAACCTCTTCATGGCTTAACTGGAACATGACTGTTTAGCCTCCTGCCCCATCAAACCTTTGGCCTATTTCCGGTGCATTCATGACATCTTAATAATCTGGACTGAGTCTGAACAGGAACTCCTACAATTCCATGATAATTTCAACAAATGTTATCCCACCATAAACTTGTCACTGGAGCACTCAAAGACAGAAACCAACGTCCTGGATACCACCATAAAACTTCTACATGGTTTGCTTCAGACATCGGATATCGGAAACCAATTGACCATGTAGAAATAGAGACCCTGATTCCAGCGATGTGTCACTTACTGAGCTGCTTGCTGTCATTTTAATATAATTACTATTTTCCCTGCTTCATATTCAGCAGTAAGTGAATGTGCTGGACTATTTGATTAGTCTTATAATGTTAATCTCCAGCTGATTAAACTGTGATTTTATGAAAACTATACTAGGCAGCCCAGTAAGTGACATATTGCTGGAATCAGGGTCTCTGTCTCTACATTATGCTGCTCTCAGATGAGATGGCAAAAACCTGATGACAGAGTCCCTTTAAAAGGTATCGCAACTACAAGAATATTATCTTGTTTCTCCCACTAAGAGCAATCAATCTTTTTTTCAGCTGGCCGACATGGTACTAAAACTTCTTTTTTGTCGTGTGAAAAAACGCTATTAATCTGATCTTTGAAGACCGTAGCAACGCCCCCGCCAACCTCAATGAAGCGCCCATTGGAGGAAGATGCACCAAATTAATGAAAAAGTGTGCGCCTCTTAATGAATTTGACTCATCCTTAAAGGGGATGTTCCCTTTCAGTAAACTAATACTAATAGCCTCAGGATCTACATCCAGTGGTGTGAAAAAGTCTGTAAGACAAGCAAAATTCTTCCAGCGCATTCTAAGAGACTCATTCCCAGTTATCAGAAACACTTGAAATTGCAGTTGATGCTGCTAAGGGCATTACACACTTTCACAGGCATGTTTAATGGATGTCATTTATCCTTTTAAAGACTTCCAAAAACTGCATTCTGTGCGTTTATGTGTTGTGTGATTATTGAGGTGACCAGAAAAGTGGTTGGGTCCAGGTGCAGGGGCCAAGTGCAAGGGCCAAGTGCAAGGGCCAAGCGCAAAGGCCAAGTGCAAGGGCCAAGTGCAAGGGCCAGGTGCAAGGGCCAAGTGCAAAGGCCAAGTGCAAGGGGCCAAGTGCAAAGGTCAAGTGCAAGGGCCAGGTGCAAGGGCCAGGTGTCCGAGCCAAGTGTCTGAGCCAGGTGTCTGAGCCAAGTGTCTGAGCAAGTGCTGAGCCAGGTGTCTGAGCCAAGTGTCTGAGCCAGGTCTTGAGCCAAGTGACTGACAAGTGTCTGAGCCAAGGTCTGAACCAGTGTCTGAGCCAAGGTCTGAGCTAAGTGTCTGAGCGAAGTGTCGAAGCTGAAAGGTCTCTAGAAATCAGTGTCTGAACCAGGTTTTGACCAAGTGACGAGCAAGTGTCTGAGCCAATTGTCTGAGCCAATGTCGAGCCAAGTGTCTGAACCAGGGTCTGAGCCAAGTGTCTCAGCTCAATGGTCTGAGCCAAGTGTCTGAGCAAGTGTCTGAGCCAAGTGTCTGAACCAGGTGTCTAAGCAAGTGACTGAGCCAGTGTCTGAGCCAAGTGTCTGAGCAAAGTTCTGAGCCATATGTCTGAGCCAGGTGTCCGAGCCAGTGTCTGAGCCAGTGTCTGAGCCAAGTGTCTGAACCAAGTGTCTGAGCCAAGGGGTTCCGAGCCAGGTGTCTGAGCCAGTGTCCTGAGCCAAGTGTCTGAGCCAAGTGTCTGAGCCAGTGTCTGAGCCAGGTGTCTGAGCCAAGTGACTGAGCCAAGTGTCTGAGTCCAGGTGTCTGAGCCAAGTGTTGAGCCAAGTGTCTGACCCGTGTCCTGAGCCAGGTTTCTGAGACCAGTGGTCTGGACCAAGTGTCTGAGCAATGTCTGACGCTCAGTGACTGAGCCCAGTGTCTGAGCCAGGTGTACTGAGCCAGTTCTGAGCAAGTGTCTGAGCCAAGGTCTGAACGTGTCTGAGCAAGTGTTGCCAAGTGTCTGGCCAAGTGTCTGAGCCAAGTGTCTGAGCCAGGTGTCTAACCAGGTGTCTAAGCCAAGTGACTGAGCCAGGTGTCTGAGCCAAGTCATGAGCCAAGTGTTGAGCCAGGTGTCCGATGAGAGTCTGAGCAGGTGTCTGAGCAAGTGTCTGAGCCAAGTTCTGAGGCCAAGTGTCTGAGCAGGTGTCCGAGCCAGGTTACTCGAGCAAGTGAGAGACAGTGTTCGGAACCAAGGTGTCTGAGCCAAGTGTCATGACCAAGTGTCTGAGCCAGGTGTTCAGCAGTGTCTGAGCCAAGTTCTGACCAAGTGTCTGTAGCCAAGTGTCTGAGCCAAGTGTCTGAGCCAAGTGTCTGAACCAGGTGTCTAAGCCAAGTGACTGAGCCGGGTGTCTGAGCCAAGTGTGCAGCCAAGTGTCTGACCAAGTGTCTGAGCCAAAGTGTCTGGAGCCAGGTGTCCGAGCCAGTGTCTGAGCCAGGTGTCTGAGCCAAGTGTCTGAGCCAAGTGTCTGAGCCAAGTGTCTGAGCCAGGTGCCCTGAGCCAAGTGACTGAGCCAAGTGTCTGAGCAAGTGTCTGAGCCAAGTGTCTGAGCCAGGTGTCCGAGCCAGTGTCTGAGCCAGGTGTCTGAGCCAGGTGTCTGAGCCAAGTGTCTGAGCAAGTGACTGAGCCAAGTGTCTGAGCCGGGTGTCTGAGCCAAGTGTCTGAGCCAAGTGTCTGAGCCAAGTGTCTGAGCCAGGTGTCCGAGCCAGGTGTCTGAGCCAAGTGTCTGAGCCAGTGTCCGAGCCAGGTATCCGAGCCAAGGTCCCAGCCAGGTTTTGGTCAGGGGTTCAGGTCAGATGTCCAGGTCAGAGTTGCCATGTGCTTTTCAGGAAGCGATTATTTTGGTAAATTATTCCAAAAGATTTAAGGTACGTGAGACAAACATGGTAAAGACCTAGGAAAGCGGCACTTTTCTACAACACTGAATGTGTCCTTGGGACATTGATCCAGGGAACTAGTCTGATTGCCATACGTGGAGTCGGGAAGGAATTTTTCCCCTAATATGAGGCAATTAGCACCTGCCTCATGGGTTTTTTGCCTTCCTCTGGATCAACAAATTAGCTTTGGGTTGAATATGATGGACTTGTGTCTTTCAACCTTAAAACTATATAAACTGTCACTGTACTGAGGTTTAAGGTTGTCGGCCAGGGTTCCTAGGAATCCGTTTTCAGCAGACAGCCTTAAATTTATCCCAACATTTCAGTGACAGCATTACACACATTTTAGTTAAATTGGGTGAATTAAAAGCAAAGCCATAAAGTATTAATTCCTTTGACTTTGCTTTTAATTTAGGATAGGGACTCGCAAGACTATGAGGACCCTTGACGCGGGTTGCGAGCTTTGTGTATTTTGGCCAAAATATTGACCGATGCCACATAAATGTATTATGTATATTCTATTTCTATATTGAACTTATGAATTTGTGGGGAATTGGATTGAGTTCCTTTTTCGGTGGCTTGGTTTTAAATTTTAGTTCAGGCACTCACAAAACAATGAGGACCTTTGACGCAGGTTGCGAGCTTGTGCATTTTGGCCAAAATATCGACCAATACCTCATATTTATCATATATTTTGTTTTACATGGTATATATACTGTACTTTATGTAGAATGCAGCCAATCCATCTATATTGGCCTTGTAAACTAGGGGTAGTGGGGTGCACTGATAGTGCTGGGAAGCCCCCCATATCTAATAATATGGGATCACTAATACACTGTAAGCCAGGTACAATGCACTACATGTGTGCGACCAGCACCCTATACCAGTCTGATGACCCTACTGTACCCTCCTCATTAAGATTACCTTCAATGGAACAAAGAGGCTGAGGCTGACCCCTGATAACAGCCCATAGTATTATCCCTCCTCTACCAAACTGTACAGGGGGCACAATGCAGTCAGAGGTAACATTCTCAATTCACCAACCCAGACCCCTTCATTGACGCAGATAGAAAAGTATGATCTGTCACTGCAAAGAACAAGTCTCCAGAGTCCAGTAGTGATGGCTTTACACAGCTCCCTCCAATGCCCAGCATTGTGCTTGGTGATGCACGGCTGCAGCTGCTCTCCATGAGGCTCCTGGCGGGCGCAGTGTTTGTGCTTGGTGATGTATGCTACAGTTGCTCAGCCATGAAGCTCCCATCAGTCGCAGTGTTTGTGCTAATGTATCAGAGGAGGTCTGGACTCTGCAGTTATGGGGTCAGCTTACCTAAAGTAAATGGGTGCTTTTTTCCACAACACTGCCATAAATAATTTTTGCTTGGGGAACAGGTGCGCCAAGGTAGTATAGAGGGGGCCAATGAAGACAGACAGTCCTACCTCAAGGGAATGTGTCAGGTGATGTTCTAATACAAAACTAGTGGTTTCCTGGAATATGACTTGGGCAGCCCTTTCAGTATCAGTAACTTTTATTGCTCTACCTTCTCCTGTTATCTTGCTGTAAGCCACAGAGAATTGAGTGGCATGCACTGGCTAGTCAAGCATGTGCAAATCCAAACTAATTATGCACTGCTCCCCATGCCCACCTTTCAGCATAATTGTAAATGACAGTGAAGATCTTTAATCACTGATGCCATCACAGGAGAGGATTATGGGCATGGGGAGCAGTGCATGATCAGTTTGGATTTACATATGCTTGACTAGCAAATGTGCAATGCTGAAATCTCTGGGGCTTATATCAAGATAAAAGGAGAAGGTAGAGCAATAAAAGTTACTGATCCTGAAAGGGATGCCCAAGTCCTATTCCAGGATACCATTAGTATCAGATTCCCTTTAAAAGTTAGAACTTACTCCGTCTAACTCTGCCTCCACTTTGAGCTATACTTTACTTATTTATTTATTATTTTTTTAGCAAATGTTACATATTCTTTGGTACTACCGATTTAGTCGCGAAACCCATGTAGGTAGATGTATGGAGCCATTCAATATTAACTACTATCTAACTGTTACCTTACCTGTATGGTCAATACGATGGAATGCAGAAGCATTGCTTAATATCCCTATATCACCCAATGTACATGGATAAATCAAATAACTAATTAGTTGTAGAAGGTGGCCTATAACAATTAGATCAAACAATGGCTGAAATGCAACCAATTTCTGCATGAATCATAACCAATTACTGAGCAAAAATACACATTAGACATGTTGAATTGCAACATAACTGATCCTCTTTTCCCAAAGAAGAACTTAAATATTGGAGATGTTAAAATTCAACATGTCTGATATTTATTTTCAGACGCTTCCATACTGGAGTCCGGAGCTTAGAAAACAGATGAATTACCAGGAAAAGCTACAAAAGGGTCTCCGGAAGGGAAAATGGACCTTTATATGGCCAATCAGATCAAAGAAAAAGACCAGAGAGACATTGTGCTTTAGTGATCCGCACTTCCGTCCCACCGTACCCGAACAAATGCCAGGGAAGCCAAGAGTATGCAAGCTGCTTCTTTATTCCATCAGTATTTCCAACAACGCGTTTTGGTACAGACCTTGTACCTTTCTCGGGATATGCAGATGAAAGGTCATCTATGGAAGAAATGATTAGTTTCAGTCTGACACAGTGAGAACCGCTTTCAACTGCGGATTATGAAGGTTTTGAAGGGGAGACATAAGTTGGGGACCTCCTCCTTAATGATGTTGATTTGCTATCATAGGCCAAAGGACTGAAGTTGTCATGTTGAGATGACCACTTTAATTGGACAAGTCTGGGACAATGCTAGCCTTACAGTCCCTTTAAATTGACTAAACTTAAAATATATGTTGGAGATGAGCAAATCAGTTCTCAGGCACCCATAGTAGACATCTTCCTGACTTAAGTAGATCTTCTTCGATTGCATTGCTCCGGTCATACCCACTCCTGTAAAGGGGCTTACCGGCGCTTGCGTGCTTTCCGCGGTTGTTGGTTTGGTGCAGAATGCTCCGAATGCTCAGTAATTTTCCTCATTGACAAAGGTAAATGGCGGCAATGGTAACATAATACGGTTACAGTTGCTGCTTGGGGGTGTCCGCATCCTTCCTAATGGTAATTGTTATTTGGGCAGGGGTAAAGGGCAGCTTACCATTATGGCGCGTTACGCTTGCTTATTAATCTAGCTGCCAGATTCTATCTTTTTAACGGAACCCTCCTGAATGCATTCCTAGCGCTAGTGTGACCCTAGCCTAATACTGCTTGACATTGTGGTCCTTGGGCTAGAAAAGGTTATGCTCCTTACACTGGAGGACACAAACGGAAAAGGGCCCCTGTGCAAGATTGGTAAAGGGGCCCTTTTGCAGTTCCATAGCTCATCGTATTGCACAATCCCAGCTGATGTAGAGGTGGAAATGGGCCCCCTTACCTCTTGGACCCCTGTGCGGCTGCACCAATGATATGTCCGCCCCTGTTCCTCTAGCGAAGCAGGATTTGGTGATATCTCGGAGATTCGCCCTCTTCTTCTTTTGACGTCTCCCTACTTACCCGTAGCCTCCAGGATGTCTCCGGAGAGTTGACATTTCTGATCTATGTTATTCAAGACAAAGGTTTTGTAGAGTAAAAGTAAGCAACAACATAATACCCCAAAACAAGTCCTCCTAAATGGCATTCTGCAGCTGGCACCCGTCTGTAATTGACTCAGGGGAAACCAATTTCCTATTAAAGTGGGCATTCCCATCACGGGGAGAGACGATAACTAGTATTTGCGGACTGCCGCTAAGTCTGGGTGCATCTCTTCTACATAACCACTGTTCATCATTGTTAAGTCTCTGTGTGCGTTCTTATTAAGACCTGAAAATTACGGTCACATTAGCATAAGTATGAAAAAGAGGAATTAATCTAAACATCGCTGTGCCTTTATGTCACCCGGGATTAATTGGTGCTGGAAAATTCTGGAAATGAAGCAGACAGGGATACATGACGGTAAAACAAATCACACATTTTACCGATAAGAAGCTACATATTCCTTCACAATCATCATTTTATTGACGATTCATCATACACTACAATAAGGGGCAGTCAGATAAAGCCCTGACCCCAGCGATATGCAGTGACATCACTTTGCCTGGAGTTGTGATGTCATTCTTTGTGATATCCCTCCCGGTGTAGTGCTTTTCTGCTGGGTGCCTACTATCTCCGTGTACAGTAAACAGAGATTGGTTCTTGATTGCCCCTCTGCTGTTGTCTGAAGAAGTCCTACATAAATACTCCTGTAATATAAAATTGTCCTCCTCTGTACTGATTACCCTAAAGAGTTTAGTGTCATCTGCATATATTGAAATTCTACTCTGTATGCCCCCTATAAAAACTATAATATATATGTTAAAAGGAAGAGGGCCCAATACTGACCCCTGTGACACCCCACTGTTAACTGTGACCCAATCATAGTTTGTTCCATTAATAACCACCCTTTGTTTCTTATAGCTCCTTTAATTACAGTAGCCACAATGGGAAACATATTAGCTTAAATTAATAGGTTTATCCCAGTGACCACTTCATCTGACACACTTCGAACTGTTTTATCTTCCCATCCCTAGTGGCACACAGATCGTGGTTTCATATGTTGTGACCACGTCTGGACTTGGAGGTGGAGGGGGTCCGCTGTCCACAGTACCTACTTTAGCTGGAAGTGTGTCCAAAGATGTATATCCAGCCAAAATACATTGCAGCACAGAGACCCATTGGATCCCTGCACAATACATGCTGCAAGATGATCAGAGGCTGGCAGCTGACATTAGTATGCCCATCACTTGGAGTGCATGACAGTGTTATCATGCACCACTATAGCAGCAGGCACACCGATGTCAGCTGACAGTCACTACACCAGCAACAATAGAAGTGTCATGAGGTAGTAAGGAATGACAGGCGGACAGGGTCTCCTAGACTGCCCCCAGACTGAGGGGGTCCCAGTTGTCCCTTATCCCAGAGTTACCTCTGATGGTGAGGATGTCTGAGCCTCAACCCTTTCCCTGCTCCAGGCCAGCCCTAATCTAATTTCCCCTCTCCCCCATCCAGTTCAAGCTGGTGCAGTAGTGGTAAAACCCCATACAAATAGAACAATGGGGAAACCAAACGTACTCACTCACAGCAATATATACAAGACAAAACAAGCACAGGATGAAATAAAGGGAGGAAAACCAGATAACAAGAGGATTTTCACAGCACACCAAACAGCACCTCAATAGGTCTTCAGAAACTGGATCATCACAGCACATTGACCGGTATTACAAAAGCTATAGTCGGCATGTGAAGACAGATTCCACCATCTTATAAAGGCAGGGAGCAACTGTGATAGGTTCCCAGAACATGTGATCCTAGAGGTAATCAGGAGTCATATAGAGTCCGATAACTAATGAGAACACAGCTGGTCGACGCCGAACCTGCCTGTGCAACTCAGAAGCACCAGAGAAACCACAATATGGAGTGTCAGAATCTGTAGTGTGAACAGCGCCAGATGCCGCTATGACACGGTGAGTTTTGAGCAAAGCGCCGGGTGACAAGAGGAGGACGCCAAGTGATACACTCCCAGGGCTGTGGGTGCTTAGAACTGGGCTTTGATGCTTCCGGGGAGTCACAGGGGTCAAGACCCGGCTCCATGGCACTGGGCATCAACTTAAAAGTTTGGGGACTTTGGGGAATAGGGGTTTAGGGATGGTTGTCGTGCCTAGTGATGAGCCAACACCAAAGTGTTCGAATTCGGTTCGATTTGCCGAATTGGGGTATATTCGATGAAATGTTCGTCGAATGTTCATCGAACACCGTCGAACCCTATTGGAATCAATGGCAGGCTACAGCAAACACATAGAAAACACCTTCAAAGGTGTCCAAAAGCCGCCAAACTACCCAGAATGGACAACAAACCCAGGAAAACTGACAACAATCCAAATCCAGTACAAATAGTCTCTTGGTGCAGCATGGGTGCACGAGACATGGTCTGTGCCAGCCTACACACTCTACCAAAGCACTTCAAAATAGAAGGTGGTTAACATTCACCTACAATTTCAGAGGTGAGTGAAACTGAATTGACAAATGGATGAGTTACAGGGGAAAAGTAGCAGTAGTTTTCTACATTAAGAAAAAAAAAGGTGGAGGAGTAAAAGGAAGATGAGACACAGGTACAGGCATGTCACGCCCTGCTCATATCATATACCACACAGCAAGGGAACCCCAACAAGAGTCCTCACTATTCCCAAAGGGTCAGACCACAGCAAAATGGCATCAATTGTCCCAGACCAAAAATTGCTGAATGGCCCAGCCTGCCTGGCACAGGTATGGAACAGGACCTGGCCTAGTATTTCAAGGTTAAACATTGCTCAGCAACTATAAGTTTTGTGGAGTATTACAGGAAAAACTAGAGAGGTCGGTAAGTGACTTGTGTAGGCCTAGTGGGCCGGATAAATTCAAAGCTCATGGAAGCGCTACAGTCAATGTTATGCCCCGCCACACACAGGAGGGACCACTATCAGTTTTTGTGGAATATTATCAAAAAACTAGTCAGGTGACCTGTATAGGCCTAGTGGACAGGGGAGATTGAGCAAACAATGCTTTTAAGGGCCCAAAAAATATTCATGTGTATACAGCACATGTGCCAAAACCTAGTTTGATGCCCAAAACCAACTTACGCAAACATTAGGAGAGATGTAGTAATCACCGCTTTTAAGCACCCAAAAAGGGTGGATGTTAATACAGCAAATTTGTTCATCACTGGTTCAATGGACAAAAAGGTTGAATATTCAGAAACAGGGGCAGGAGTGTCAGGGATGGGTAGTGAGCTCAGAGGGCCGTACTCAAGTCAAGCAACAAACAGCAAAGAGACTCCAAAAACAGTCTCCATTTTCAAAAAAATTAGGCAAGGCCACCACTAAAGTGGCATCAATTGCCCCAGAGTTGACATATTGAAATGGGGAGTTTAATGCACACATTGAAAAGCACACAAGCGTTCTGTCTCCTCAGGCTGACACAGGGGTGGAAAAGTCCATGCGGATCCATGACTTGTTCATCTTGATAATCGTTAGTCTGTCTAGACTGTCATTGGACAGACGAGTGCGCTTATCCGTCAGCACACCACCAGCAGCGCTGAAGACACGTTCAGAGAGGACACTGGCTGCGGGACACGACAAAGTTTCCAAGTCATGAGTGGCAAGCTCAGGCCATTTTTCCAGTTTTGAAGCCCAAAATGCACAAGGGTCCCGATCCACAGTCATGGCATCGATATTCAGCTGTAGATACTCCTGTACCATCCTCTCTAGGCGTTCACTATGTGCCAGACTTGTTCTCTTTTCTGACGTTGCAATGGATGGTCTAAAAAAAAGGTGAAATGTTTCTACAAAATTGCTGTTACCACATATACTGTTAGGCTAGGGTCACATTTAAGCCATGGATGCGCTGAAAGTCCAACTTGGGAAAAACGCTAGCGTTAACGCATCCATAGTCTCCCATGTTAACAATGCATTGTAATATTGCAATGTGTTTGACGCTAGGCGTTTTTGTAAAAGCACCCAAAAACGCGGTAAGCAGTGTTTTTGGGGGCATTTGCAAAAACGTTAGCATTTTTTCAACATGGGAGTCTATGGGAAACGCTAGCATTAACGCATGGTACATATATGTACCATACGTTAATGCTAGCGCTAAAAATGAGAAAAGTGCCATAAAAAAGGCAAGGGTACATACATACCAGAATGGGTGAGCATATGAACCAGGATAGTGTCATGTGTACAAGGATGGGGGCCATACATACCAGGATGGGTGAACATATGTACCAGAATGGGGATCTATATACCAGGATGGAGACATATACCAGGATGAGGGACATATATACAAGAATGGGGACATATATATTCCAGGAGGGGGATTTTTATACTGGGATTGGAACATGTATACCTGAACGGGGACATATCTACCTGGATGGGGACATATATACCAGGATGTGGGGCATATATACCAGGAGTGGGGACATTTATACCAGGATAGTACCAGAATTGGGACATATATACAAGGGTGGGAGCATATATACCAAGATGTGGGACCATATATACCCGAATGTGGGACATATATACCAGAATGAGCCAGGAATAAGAACATATATACCAGGATGGGGACATATAACCCAGGTGGTGGCCCCATATACCAGGATATGCCCAGTATAAGGACATATATACCTGGAAGGGGCCCAGGATGGGGTACATTAGCACAGGATGGGGGACATTGCTACATAAGGGAGAGGAGGGCAACATGTATGCCTATATAGGATTTAGAATACTTCAAGGGCCCATACATCTGAGGGGGGTAGGCAGGTCCAATTTGTGCACTGGGCCCCTTGAACTCTAGTTGCGCCATTGCCTATCTCTAACATTCAGAGTTGGGATAAGAGCTCTATAAACAGTCCTTTTAACTTTCGTAGCCCTTGAAACCTATTTCTGGCTCAGTAAACCGATGTACAACTTCGGGAAGGGAACGTTCCCTTCTGGATCTCATGCACTACTTGCTACCTTGCCCTATAGCAGTGGAGCTCTGTAACTCACCTCATTGCCGGGTTGGGTTGCAGCGGTGGATTCCCTTCACGTCTCGGGTACATGTGTTTTATGTAGAAAGTGTTAAGTGTTTTCTTGTTGTAACATGCGGCGAAAAATTAAATGATAACTCCTCGAAAAAAAAAAGTAGCAGTTTGTAGTAATTCCACATTCAGCAGAGCATTAAATTATTCAGTGAAGTGTGCAAAACATCTGAACAGTTTGAGCCTTAAAGCTTTTCTTCTAACAGCCAAAAAAGTGCTAAAACAGGCGAGCGTAGCCCGGCATTTCATCTTAGAAGCAGCTTATTGAATTAATAAGACAAGTCAATTAATGTAATGCTCTGTTGCTTCAGGATAAAGCAGCCGAATGAAAATATAGTCCCATTTATTATTATTGCACAATAAGACAAGGAAAATAATATTTTGAAGCGAGCGGTAAAAAAAAACCCAAACCTGCTAAACAGGCTGCAGACAGCTCCGAGAAAAGGCTGCCGCTAATCAATGAGCGCTTAATGGATTTACATTTTAGGCTCGGAAGTTCTCATGAAGACATCAGGAAATTGGACGTCAAAATATTTCTTGGTTTAAATCAGGATTTCGGTGTTTAAAGGGAATCTATCCTCAAGTTTTTGCTATGTAATCTGAGAGCAGCATGAGGTAGAGGCCCTGATTGCAGTAATGAGCCGCTTACTGGGCTGTGCTTTGTTGTTGTAATACAATCAGTGTTTTATCAGCAGGAGATTATCACTACAGGACTAGTTGTCTAGTGCGTTCTAGTCCAACCACGCCCACCACTGTTTAACAGCTTCCTGCTAACAAACAATAAACAAAGAAAGCTGCCATTCAGGTGTGTGGGTGGGGTTACACACAGTGGTGTATAAACCCTGAATATTTATAATCCCACACTACTGATTGTGAAAAACCCCTCCCCCATTGCTGATTATATATTAACCCATCTACATCACTGATTGTGTATAACTCCACTCACACCACTTACTTGTATAACCCCGCCCAAACCACTGATCATGCATGACCCGCCCACACCTTGTGTATAACCCCACCCACACCCCTGATTATGTATAACCCTGCCCACATCATTGCATATAACTCCACCCACACCACTGATTATGTATACCCACAGACAAACACTTATTGTGTATAATTCACCCACACCACTGATTGTGTATAACCTCACCCACACCACTGATTGTGTATAACCCCCCCACACCATGATCTGCTATACCCCCGCACCTATTTGTTAACCCGACCCACAACCGATTAGAAATAACCGCCAACACTGTTTGTTTAAACTCCGCCACAACCACTGATTTGTGTAATTAACCCAGCCACATGAGGTAAACCCAGATGAGTTGATATATACCCACTCCTACACCATGTGTGTATAACCCCCACACCACTGATTGTTATAACCCACCACACCACTGATTGTGTAAAACCACCCCACACTGATTGTGTAACCCGCCCACACGATGTATAACCCCCCACACCACTGATTGTGTATACCTCCCCACACCACTGATTTGTATACCCCCCCCACTATGTTACCCCACCACACATGATGTGTATAACCCACCACACCACTGATTGTGTATAACCACACAGACACTGATTGTGTATAACCCACCCACACCACTGATTGTGTTATACCCCAACCACTGATTGTGTATAACTCACCACACCACTGATTGTGTATAACAACCCCACGTACCACCCACATCACTGATGTGTATATAACCCATCCACCACACCACTGATTGTGTATAACCCACCCACACACTGATTGATACCCCCCACATGATTGTGTATAACCCCCCCACACCACTGATTGTGTATAACCCCCCACACCACTGATTGTGTATAACCCACCCACACCACTGATTGTGTATAACCCCACCCACACCACTGATTGTGTATAAACCCCCCACACACTGATTGTGTATAACCCCACCACACCACTGATTGTGTATAACCCCACCCACACCACTGATTGTGTATAACCCCCACACACCACTGATTGTGTATAACCCCACCACACCACTGATAGTGTATAACCCCCCCACACCACTGATTGTGTATAACCTCACCCACACCCACCACTGATTGTGTATAACCCCCCACACCACTGATTGTGTAATAACCCCTACCCACACCACTGATTGTGTATAACCCCACCCACACCACTGATTGTGTATAACCCTGCCCACACCACTGATTGTGTATAACCCCACCCACACCACTGATTGTGGTATAACCCCACCACACACCACTGATTGTGTATAACCCCACCCACACCACTGATTGTGTTAACCCACCACAACACACACACTGATTGTGTATAACCCAACTGACACTAACCACTGATTGTGTATAACACCACCCACACACACTGATTGTGTATAACCCACCCACACCATGATTTGTTATAACCAACCCCACACACACTGATGTGTATAACCCCCCACACCACTGATTGTGTATAACCCCACCAACACCAACCTGATTGTGTATAACCCACACATGTACCCTGATTTGTATAACCCCACACCACTGATTGTGTATAACCCCCCACACCACTGATTTGTATAACCCACCACACACGATGTATAACTCCCCAACCACTGATGTGTATAACCCCACCACACCACATTGTTAAACCACACTGATTGTGTATAACCCCACCCACCCACCTGATTGTGTATAACCCCACACCACTGATTGTGTATAACCACACCATGATGTGTATACCCCCCACACCACTGATTGTGTATAACCCCACCCACACCACTGATTGTGTATAACCCAACCCACACCACTGATTGTGTATAACCTACCCACACCACTGATTGTATAACTCCCCACACCACTGATTGTGTATAACCCACCCACACCACTGATTGTATAACCCCCCCACACCACTGATTGTGTATAACCCCCCACACCACTGATTGTGTATAACCCCACCCACACCACTGATGTGTATAACCCCACCCACACCACTGATTGTGTATAACCCACCCACACCACTGATTGTGTATAACCCGCCCACACCACTGATTGTGTATAACCTCCACCCACACACTGATTGTGTATAACCCCCCCACACCACTGATTGTGTATAACTCACCCACACCACTGATTGTGTATAACCCCGCCCACACCACTGATTGTGTATAACCCTCCCCACACCACTGATTGTGTATAACCCCCCCACACCACTGATTGTGTATAACCCCACCCACACATGATTGTGTATAAACCCCGCCACACCACTGATTGTGTATAACCCACCCACACCACTGATTGTGTATAACCCCACCCACACCACTGATTGTGTATAACCCACCCACACCACTGATTGTGTATAACCCCAAACCACCACACCACTGATTGTGTATAACCCGCCCACACCACTGATTGTGTATAACCCGCCCACACCACTGATTGTGTATAACCTCACCCACACCACTGATTGTGTATAACCCACCCACACCACTGATTGTGTATAACCCACCCACACCACTGATGTGTATAACCCACCCACACCACTGATTGTGTATAACCCCACCCACACCACTGATTGTGTATAACCCACCCACACCACTGATTGTATAACCCCACCACACCACTGATTGTGTATAAACCCACCCACACCACTGATTGTGTATAACCCCACCACACCACTGATTGTGTATAACCACACCCACACCACTGATTGTGTATAACCCCACCACACCACTGATTGTGTATAACCCGCCCACACCACTGATGTGTATAACCTCCCCACACCACTGATTGTGTATAACCCCCCACACCACTGATTGTGTATAACCCGCCACACCACTGATTGTGTATAACCCCACCCACACCACTGATTGTGTATAACCCACCCACACCACTGATTGGTATAACCCCGCCCAACCACTGATTGTGTATAACCCACCCACACCACTGATTGTGTATAACCCCCCACACCACTGATTGTGTATAACCCCACCCACACCACTGATTGTGTATAACCCCCCCACACCACTGATTTGTAAACCCCACCCACACCACTGATTGTGTTAACCCCCACACCACTGATTGTGTATAACCCCACCCACACACTGATTGTGTATAACCTCCGCCCACACCACTGATTGTGTATAACCCCCCACACCACTGATTGTGTATAACCCCACCCAGAGTACCACTGATTGTGTATAACCGCCCACACCACTGATTGTGTATAACCCACCCACACCACTGATTGTGTATAACCCCACCCACACCACTGATTGTGTATAACCCCACACACACCACTGATTGTGTATAACCCCACCCACACACTGATTGTGTATAACCGCCACAACACTGTGTATAACCTCGCCACACACCACTGATTGTGTATAACCCCACCCACACCACTGATTGTGTATAACCCACCCACACCACTGATTGTGTATAACCCCACCCACACCACTGATTGTGTATAACCCCACACCACATGATTGTGTATAACCCACCCACACCACTGATTGTGTATAATCCCACCCACACCACTGATTGTGTATAACCCCACCACACCACTGATTGTGTATAACCCACCCACACCACTGATTGTGTATAACCCCACCCATACACTGATTGTGTATAACCCCCCACACCACTGATTGTGTATAACCCCCCCCACACACTGATTGTGTATAACCCACCCACACACTGATTTGTATAACCCCCCACACTACTGATTGTGTATAACCCCACCCACACCACTGATTGTGTATAACCCCCCACACCACTGATTGTGTATAACCCACCCACACCACTGATTGTGTATAACCCCCCCACACCACTGATTGTGTATAACCCCACCCATACCACTGATGTGTATAACCCACCCACACCACTGATTGTGTATAACCCCCCAACGGCCACACACACTGATTGTGTATAACCCCCCACACAACTGATTGTGTATAACCCCCCCACACACTGATTGTGTATAACCCCCCCACACCACTGATTGTGTATAACCACGCCCACATCACTGATTGTGTATAACCCCACCCACATCACTGATTGTGTATAACCCCACCCACACCACTGATTGTGTATAACCCCCCCACACCACTGATTGTGTATAACCCCACCCACATCCACTGATTGTGTATAACCACACCCACACCACTGATTGTGTATAACCCCACCCACACCACTGATTGTGTATAACCCCACCCATAACACTGATTGTGTATAATCCCACCCACACCACTGATTGTGTATAACCCCGCCCACATCACTAATTGTGTATAACCACGCCCACGCCATCAATGATTCTGTATAACCCCGCCCACACTACTGATTGTGTATAACCCCCCCACACCACTGATTGTGTATAACCCGCCCACATCACTGATTGTGTATAACCCCACCCACTCACTGATTGTGTATAACCCCACCCACACCACTGATTGTGTATGACCCGCCCACACCACTGATTGTGTATAACCCCACCCACACCACTGATTGTGTATAACCACACCCACACCACTGATTGTGTATAACCCCACCCAACCACTGATTGTGTATAACCCCACCTAACACTGATGTGTATAATCCCACCCACACCACTGATTGTGTATAACCCCGCCCACATCACTAATTGTGTATAACCAGCCACATCAATGATTCTGTATAACCCGCCCACACTACTGATTGTGTATAACCCCGCCCACACCACTGATTGTGTATAACCACGCCCACATCACTGATTGTGTATAACCCCCACCACATCACTGATTGTGTATAACCCCACCCACACCACTGATTGTGTATGACCCCGCCCACACCACTGATTGTGTATAACCCCACCCACACCACTGATTGTGTATAACCCCACCCACACCACTGATTGTGTATAACCCCACCCACACCACTGATTGTGTATAAACCTCACCCACACCACTGATTGT
Organism: Allobates femoralis; assembly: GCA_033576535.1. Lineage (NCBI taxonomy): Eukaryota > Metazoa > Chordata > Amphibia > Anura > Aromobatidae > Allobates > Allobates femoralis. The sequence goes on from JARQOC010000007.1 coordinate 81,775,014, forward strand.
GTATAACCCACCCCACACCACTGATTGTGTAGAATCCCACCCACACCACTGATTGTGTGTAACCGCGCTCCACACCACTGATTGTGTATAACCCCGCCCACACCACTGATTGTGTATAACCCCACCCACACCACTGATTGTGTATAACCCCACCCATAACACTATATCTTGACTGCTAATCAGTGCGGGGGCAGGCTGGACAAGGAAGAACGTGGGCATCTAGTCTTCTAATGTTAATCTCCTGCTGATAAAACAGTAATTTTATTGAAGCAAAAAAACAGCCTGGTAAGCGTAACATCCTTGGAATCAGGAGGATCTCAGCCTACATCATGCTGCTCTCAGATTACATAGCAAAAATCTGCTGACAGATTCGCTTTAAAAACTTTCACTCAGTCGTTGATTTTGGTGTAGCAGTTATACCCAAGCCTTGGCTTCTAAGTAGCCTAAAGACACCTTTGCCGTAGAAGAGGACACCAGTACTACGAATGCACATTGTAGGTTGGGAGTCTTATTATGGATTTTGTATTGGGGCCAAGGCGTCTTAAGGGGAGTGCAAAACCATTGTTCTAACAAAGCACAGGATGGACACGCTTTTCAAAACTTTTTCTTTTTGTGTTAGACCTAATTTCTTATATTGACCTTAGAAAGTCAAGATACCGGGAAAGTTGTATATTTGTACCTAAAAGGGGAAATAAAATATTGAAGGAACTATAGAAGTCCAATATCATTGTAATGCAAATCAGTGTTACTACCTGACTGGACATTTGTTATATTACATAAACCTACCACCCATATGGAAGAGCACGGCGGACAAAAATGGAAAGTGGTTTTCAATACATCATATATGTCAACTTGAAATATATTTTAAGTGTCAGGTATTAGAGTAATAATGAGGACAGTGTGAGTGATTTATCTCCGACGCCGTTAATGTTCCTTTATTAGACCACGCCGAGATTTATTCATTTCTTATTTTATTACCTGGAGGCCATAAATCATGTGTTTGGTACCTGAGAGCCGTTTGCAGCTTTCATCTAATTAAGTGGAGAGAAATGAATGAGGGCTGGCGAAATTAAGTAATCAAATTCTATTCAAAATCTTCCAATTATGAGATGTTATTTACCAAAAAGGAGACCTGGAACAAAGTGTTCCCTCACTCCTGTACACACTGGATAACTTCTTCTGAGAGCTTGGCTAGGTGCGACCTCTAAGTGACCGCAGCTTCAATTTACCAAAGGCTTTTGGGAAATTAAAATGTCTGAGATGTGCACGGCTTCCATAAGATGTTCCTCTTAGTGAAGGCTCTTAGACACTCATTAAGCTCTTTTATATCTCCAGTGTTAAGAGTAGGTCAACTTGAAAGTGTCTAGATCTTCTTTTCTTCCCAGTCCATGGTTGTCCGACTACCTGATTTAAAGCCTACCTGTGCTCAACTTTATTAAAGGGGGCTCTCTGGGACCAGTGGTGTACCTCGAAGCTTGTGGGCCCCAATCCAAAGGCTCTAACAGGGCCCCCAACCAACACAGGTCTTTATTAATAATAATCTTTTAATATGGGGCAAAGTGACCTTTTGATAACCCGTTTCCAAAGTTAGGGTGCAACTGCAACCCCTGCACCTGTTTAGGACCTCTATATTGTTGATTCCTAGGATAGGTTACCGCTATCAGATTGGTGAAACTTCAAGCGATCAACTCTTACCAGGTTGGTGATGGCAAATATCACACAGTGAACAGAGTCGGACCACCAAAGCTCCAAGTCACTTCAACAAAAGGTGAGAGCTCTACGATACACAGGGCTAGGTAGGAGCAATGTTGAAGGGTCACTCATATGAGGTCTCATTAGTCTTGGGGGGGGGGGCAGCCCTTTGTTTGCATTGCACAATTACCCTTGTTTAGGGCCAAGGCAGACAATGAGCCAATGATGCTCGTAAAACCATCCTTTACTTAAACAGCATTGTGAAACACGAGCATATAGCTTAAAATGTCAGGGGTATTCACAATGACTGACTTTGATGCAGACTGCTCCCGTCGTTCTGGTACCCCTAGGCTCTCACCCACTCTGTTCAGCACTGCAAATTAATTTAGTCTCTACTGGCTCCAGCCCAGCTTTTCCAAAAGGGCCACCTCTTGGGCAAACATTCCTTTACCACGAGCACTGTGTCACCAATTTACCCAAGTCTACATTGACTTCACCTCGCATGTACCAGAGGGATCAGTCGCTCCCCAAGAAGCCGCCAAAGGCGGGAGGTTGAGTGCCGATGCAGGATGAGAGACACTGGCCGGTGTCCTTGGCCCACTTCCATTTTCCACAATCACTTCCCAGGGTGACCCAGAGGGTCTGATCAAATCTGAACAAGGGGCCTGACATTCCTGCAGCTCCTTTACTCTTCTACTAGAAGACTCTCCATTTAGCTTTAAGCGGCAGGCCCTTTTTATAGACTAGGCCCCACCCCTGAGGAGTAGCAATAATTATTATTAACAACTTTCCTAAATCATAGACATTGGGAGCAGTCTTCCCTTTGATCATTAGATGGTCACAAGCATATAAATACACTTATCAAAATTATGCATAATTAATTATATAACATTTCAACACCTTCATGTATCCACTGTGCTCTCTATGGCAAGGGAAAGACAAGGCAGAACCCTAACCCCCCTTACAGCAATACCCAGGAACAAGGTTAATGTCCAGTCAGTGTCAATCAGCAGTCAGGATCAGTGGGACGAGGAACAAGACCCAAGAAAGGAAATGAACCACAATCAACATGTAAGGTATGGAAGGACGGTTGCTTTGTCACTCTGAAGCCATGGTGAAAACCAGGAGGTCGCGGTTAAAGACAGGACTGGTAGATGATCTGGCTGTCAGACAGAGCCATCAGCTGGATCGTCCTCACCTTCCAGAATTCCTTGCAGGAGAAACAAGAAATGAAAAAAATGTTTTACCCACTGGATGGAAAAGAAGAAGGGAATGAGGGATACAATCAGAAAACGTCTTGGAACCGACGTTGGAGGTGCCAGGATAGAGGGTGTCACTGTCATGCACCTTGGCGCACACTCCGATGTCAGCTTCCGGGCCCAGGCCAGTCACTGTGCAATAGCAACAGAGGGCACCAGGTGACGAGGGAGCGGAGATATTGTGAGTAGAATGTTTTGGTTTTTAATTTTGTGTTAGGGACAGAATGGGACACATATACCAGGATGGAGACATATATACAAGGAAGAGGACCATATATACCAGGAAGAGGGAGATTTATACCCGATCAGAGCCATATATACCAGGACGGACCCAGGATGAGGACCATATATACCATGATGGACTCAGGATGAGGACCATATATACAAGGAAGAGGGAGATTTATACCCGGATCAGAGCCATATATACCAGGACGGACCCAGGATGAGGACCATATATACCATGATGGACTCAGGATGAGGACCATATATACAAGGAAGAGGGAGATTTATACCGGATCAGAGCCATATATACCAGGACGGACCAGGATGAGGACCATATATACCATGATGGACTCAGGATGAGGACCATATATACAAGGAAGAGGAGATTTATACCCGGATCAGAGCCATATATACCAGACGGACCAGGATGAGGACCATATATACATGATGGACTCAGGATGAGGACCATATATACAAGGAAGAGGGAGATTTATATCCAGATCAGAGCCATATATACCAGGATGGACTCAGGATGAGGACCATATATACCATGATGGACTCAGGATGAGGACATATATACCATGATGGACTCAGGATGAGGACCATATATACAAGGAAGAGGGAGATTTATACCGGATCAGAGCCATATATACCAGGATGGACTCAGGATGAGGACCATATATACCATGATGGACTCAGGATGAGGACCATATATACCTGGATGGAGGACATATATATCAGGATGGTGACATAGTACCAGAATGGGGGACATTAATACATAATGAATGGGAAGGGGGGGGGGGGTAACTCATAAGTCTTATTGGGATTTAGAACGCTTCAAGGGCCCATACACCTGATCAATGTGTGTATGTGTTGGGGGCATAGGGGGTGGCAGGTCCAAATTTCAAACCGGGACCCCATGGACTCTAGTTACGCCACTGTTTAGAAACCTAAAAAAGCAAAGTGGAAGACAATATGGAGGAACACTGTGCAGATAGTTGTCAAAGGGCAACACCAAGCTTCACTACATATACAAGTTGTAACGTCTGGAAATTGGGGAATCATTAATTTGGTGGGGCATAGTATTACTTTTTGGTGCAGAAATTGGGCGCTATTGTCCTGTGGGGGGCATTAAGTGTAGTGATTAGTTTTGGGGTGACACAGCGACAATTACACATGTGTGGGGTATAAAGAAGTCAATGTATGCTGACATAAAAGATGGGCATCTATTATTTTGCAAAAGTCATAGAGCGAGTATAAATACAAAGGAGGCAATACTCCCATTTGGCAGTTGATGACTGCAATCTTAAAAGTGTTTTCCAGAATTGTTTCTGATATCCAACATTGTATTAGAACAATATTCATCGATGATCCAACATTGCTCCTGCGTAGGTTTGCCTGGGTTACCTGCCAGCCGCCTTGGTGCCTCTTCCGGTGGGAATGGTAACTGATCGTAGCAACCATTCAATAGCACGAAAATCATGGAGACCGATAAACGTGCCAAAAAAATTATACAAATCTATGGAGATCCTTTACTATGATGGCTTTCCATATTATGAGACTAGGATTCACGGTGGCACCATATAGCGGCACACTTATTGGCTATGGGTCTGTAATAGAGAAGCGTATTTGGTTACACCAGACATGCTAGTGCATCTCAATGAATTAGAATATCATCAATAATCAATACTGTGCAATGAGACATGTCATCTATTCTGTTATTATGTTAAATATGTTTAGCACCATCTGGCAGTATTATTTGCATATCTCAGTGAATTCTCCTTTAATAATCCAGTGCATTGTGGTTCAGCCCCTCGGCATCTCTGGGAATGCAGAAACCACCTTAAGACAGATTGACACAGGATTCTATGCAAGACACACATGTTTAACTTCTGCTTTTTTCTTTTGAAACCCATCATCCTTGTCAAGTATATCTGGTGAGAGGATTACTCCGGTCTGTGTATTTGATAGTTTAGAGTCTGTTGTGAGAATTGTATGGCAATCGATTTTACATAGAGTTATATCTGTTAGCAATGCATGTGTTCTAGGTAATCCTACATCTTAGTGTATGATCTTCTGTGCTGTATATTGTCATAGCTGTTTATATCATATACTAGTGCATCTCAATGAATTAGAACATCATAAAAAATCAATATCATATTGGCATGTTTCGGGGGCATTTCTAGGAGCCCTGATAAATAAATAATAAATCACTAATAAATTAATAATAAATAATAAATTAATAATAAATTGACTAATAAATCAATATTATATTCACCCTTTGATGTCCTGTGGAATACGGTAGAGCGGTTTTTAACCCTTCATCCTCCCTGCTTTCATTTTCTGTGATAATGATGTTTGGGTTTTCATTAATCATCAACATTAACAGAAATAAACACTTGAAATAGATCCCTCTGTGTGTAATGACTCTATATGATATATGGGTTTCACTTGATGTATTAAATTACTGAAATAGATTAACTTTTGATGATATTCTAATTCACTGCGATGCTCTAGTAAGAGGCTCCATTGATGTAAACGTGTCCAAAAATTATAAATAATTCAATATACATGGAACCACTTCTTCTCAAATTAATGTCAATTATCAGAATAATTCTGCTCATAAGTCTGTTTTCTATTCCGGGGATTAAAACATCACATTTTGTTTGTCATAAACCCAGCTTAATCATTCTGTAATTATGTGAACAGCGAGCAATAAAGTGTTCGATGTGTGTTTTCATTTAGTAAACATCAATCAATATATCTGATGACAAAACTACCCGGGTGTGTAATAGAGGCTGTGCACATTCCTCTCGCTGACAGAGAAGGAAACATGAAATGTGTTTGCAATATCGGGCATCAAAGGACGTATCCAGCACCCCGACCGGTGATCTACCACTTGTGATGCTACAGCTTTGGCAGCACTACAACTTCCAGCATGCCCTGACACCAGAGTGTATGTGGATTTTCATCAGTTGGGGACCATTGACTTAGCCATAAATAGACATTTTATTATTAGAAAATACCATCTCAAATTATGGTAGATTCCTGAATAAAAATGTATATTCATTGGCACTGCTACATAGTCAAATAGAGCTAATAGAGGGCACACAAGGAATCGTGTTTTCAGGTATCTGCCAGTATACCTGGTGCTCAGTCAAAAAAGAAAAAGTCAAAGAACAGAAGGAGAAAAATGATAAAACGTAGAACTTTATTGGGTCGTCATGTGCAAGATGTGAAATAAAATGATTAATAGCTGTTTTGCCCGTCGTTATGCTTCTTCTGGATCACGGTGCACCAGAAGAAGCTTAGAACATGCGAAACAGCTGCTTCTTTTATTTCACATCTGGCACATGACGTCCCACTAAAGTTCTATGTTTTGTCAGAACAAGTGGTGAGGGTCCATTATTTTTCTCCTTCCACTTTAAATTATTGTAGCAAGTACTGTCCATAAGACATGTTTTTTATACATTTTTTATACCGCACAGTCTATGCTTAAAGACATGTTTTACTTCACCTTAAGGGCTTTTACTGGGATGCTATAATCACAAAATAATCTAATGTTTAAATCAGTGTTTGACAATTTAAATATACTAGCTGTAGAGCCTGATGTTAAGGTCCACATATGGCCGTAATGCTTATATATGGTAAGATCGCCCATATATAGTAACTAGCTGTAGAGCCCAGCGTTGCCTTGGCGTAATGCCCATATATGGTCATAATGCTAATATATGTTAATATCGCCCATATATGGTAACTAGCTGTAGCGCCTGGCGTTGCACGGGCATAATGCCCATATATGGTCATAATGCTAATATATGTTAATATCGCCCATATATGGTAACTAGCTGTAGCGCCTGGCGTTGCACGGGCATAATGCCCATATATGGTCATAATGCTCATATAAGGTAATATCACTCATGTATGGTAACTAGCTGTAGAGCCCGGGTGTAATGCCCATATATAGTCGTAATGCTCATATAAAGTAATATCGCCCATTTATGGTAATGGATGGCTGTGTATGTATAATAGCACTGCCTCTTCTAGCTCTGCCCATACACATAGCCCCACCCCTCTGGTAGCTCTGACCCTATGTATAGCCCGACCCCTTCATAGCTCTACCCCTCCATAGTCCCAAGGAGGAGCTATGTAGAGAAGGTGGAGTGGGTGTGGCTTTGAGTGGGCAGGGCTGTGTGGAGTGGGTGGGGCTATGTTACATACACACACATACATACATTCAGCTTTATGTATTAGATATACTGTATATACTCGAGTATAAGCCAACCCGAGTATAAGCCGAGGCCCCTAATTTTACCCCCAAAACTGGGGAAACCTATTGATTCGAGTATAAGCCTAGGGTGGGGAATGCAGCAGACCTCCATCCTGGCATATATCCCCTCATCACTGGTATATAGCACCCCCATCACTGGTATATAGCAATCATCACTGTATACAGCCCCTCATCACTGGTATATAGCACTTCCATCATGTTAAATGGCCCCTCATCCTTGTATATGCTCCCCTCACTATACATATTCACCCATCACTGGTATACTGACTCACAACCTGGTATATAGCCCCCATCACTGGTATATAGCCCCCCATCACTGGAATAGCACCCCCATCACTGGTATATAGCCCCCAATCACTGGAATAGTACCCCCATCACTGGTATATGGACCCCCATCCTGGTAATACTGGTATATAGACCCCATCTGTACATAGCCCCCATCACTGGTATATAGACCCCCATCACTAGTATATATAGCCCCCCATCACTGGAATAGCACACCCCATCACTGGTATAATGCCCCCCATCCTGGTAATACTGGTATATAGCCCTCATCACTGTATATAGCCTCCATCACTGGTATATAGCCCCCCCATCACTGGTATATAGCCTCAATCAATGGAATAGCATCCCAATCACTGGTATTTGGACCCCCATCCTGGTAATATTGGTATATAACACCTCCACACTGTACATAGCCCCCCATCACTGGTATATAGCCCCCATCACTGGTATATAGCCCCCAATCACTGGAATAGCATCCCCATCGCTAGTATATGGACCTCCATCCTGGTAATACTGGTATATAAACTCCATCACTGTACATAGCCCCATCACTGGTATATAGCCCCCCCATCACTGGTGTATAGCTCCCAATCACTGGTATATAGCCCCCAATGACTGGAATAGCACCCCCATCACTGGTATATGGCCCCCATCCTGGTAAAACTAGTATATATAGCCCCCATCATAGGTATATAAGCCCCATTACTGGTATATAAGTCCCCACCAGTGGTATATACCCACCATCACTGGTATATACCCACATCATTGGTATATTCGCCCCCCTATAATCACAGTATATGTCCCCATGCTGCCGCACACCATAAAATAATAAACCATTGATCATTCTTACCCTCCGTCGCTATATCCTCCAGTCCTCTGGTCTTCTTGCTTTTGCCGGCGTCATGTGACTGGCGCAGCCACTACCGATGACGTAGTCGCTGCTGCGCCAGTCACATGGCAATGGCAAAAGCAAGAAGACCAGAGGACTGGAGGATATAGCGACGGAGGGTAAGAATGATCAATGGTTTATTATTTTATGGTGTGCGGCAGCATGGGGACATATACTGTGATGATAGGGGGGCGAATATACATAGTGCAATGTAATATGCACACTCCCCTGCTGCTGGATGGACAGGGGGATGCAGTGCATATTGCATTACACTAATCAGCAGGGGCACGTGACCGCCCGCTCCTACTGCAGCCTCCCCTGCTTCCTCCAGCCCCTGATCACCACCTCCCCCCCCACTGAGCCTGTACACTGACTTGAGCATAAGCCGAGGGGGCACTTTTTGTGCTCAATAATTGTGCTGAAAAACTCACCTTATTCTCAAGTATATACTGTATTTGTTCTATTTTATATTATCTAGTGTTATGTCTTCGCACCTAAACAATTTTAGTATTCTGTGAGGTGCTGTCTACATTTTTTCTTTCATGTAGATACAGCTGCATCTCAATGAATGAGAATATCATCAAAAAGTTCATTTATTTCAGTAATTCAATACATAAAGTGAAACGCATATATTATATAATATTATATAGAGTCTTTACAGAGTGACCTATTTCAAGTGTTTATTTATGTTAATGTTGATGATTATGGCTTACAGCCAATGAAATCGCAAAGGTCGTTATCTCAGAAAATTAAAGTAGGGAGGATGAAGGGTTAAAGATCGTGCTGCCGTATTCCACGAGACATCAAAGGGTGAATATAATATTGATTTATTAGTCAACGCATTTCAGAGCTCCCAGAAAATATGATATTGATTGTCCTGAGGAAGGGGCCTGGGAGCCCTGAAACACATTCACTAATAAATAAATATTATATTCACCCTTTGATGTCTCGTAGAATATTGTGTGATCCTCGGCTGTAACGTCTGTATTCTCTTAGATGCTGTAATCCCAGGCTGAAATGTCTCTATACTCTCTTACTTCTCCCCTGTTAGAAGCTGTGGAATAAAATTGAAGGAAATAAGTATTTGATCCTTCCTGATTTGTAAGTTTGCCCACTGACAAAGACATGAGCAGTCTATAATTTGAAGGGTAGGTAATTTTAACAGTGAGAGATAGAATATCAAAATAGATACAGAAAATCACATTGTCTGAATAATAAAATGTATTTGCATTTTGATGGTGAAATAAGTATTTGATCCCCACCAGCCATTAGGAGTTCTGGCCCCTACAGATAATTAGACGCTCCAAATCAACTCATTACCTGCATTGACGACAGTTGTCTTACATTGTCCCCTGTATAAAAGCCTCCTGTCTCCACAAACTCAGTTAATCAGCCAGCCTCTAACCTCTACAACATGGGCAAGACCAAAGAGCTTTCTAAGGATGTGAGGGAAAAGATCCTAGACCTGCACAAGGCTGGAATGGGCTATAAAACCAGAAGGAAGACAAAGCTGGGGAGAGGGAGACAACTGTGGGTGCAATAGTAAGAAAATGGGAGAAATACAAAATGAGGTCAATCCACATCGATCTGGAGCTCCATGTAACATCTCACCTCCTGGGGGATCCAGGATCATGAGGAAGGTGAGAGATCAACCTAAAACTACACGGGGGAACTTGTTAATGATCTGAAGGCAGCTGGGCCCACTGTCACCAAGAAAACCATTGCTGACACATTACGTCGTAATGGATTAAAATCCTGCAGTGCCTTCAAAGTCCCACTGCTCAAGAAGGCACATGTGCCGCCTGTCTGAAGTGTGCCAAGGAGCACTTTGGTGATTCTGAGAGTGATTGGGAGAAGGTGCTGTGATCAGATGAGACAAAAATGGAGCTCTTTACATGAACTCAACTCACCGTGTTGAGAGAGAGAAATGCTGCCTATGACCCAAACAACACCATCCCCACAGTCAAGCATGGTGGTGGACACATGTTTTGGGGGTGTCTCTCTGCTAACGACACAATACTACTTCACCGCACCAATGGGACAATGGATGGAGCCATGTACCGTGAAATCCAGAGTGACAACCTCCTTCCCTCCGCCAGGACATTAAAAATGGGTCATCCAGCACAACAAAACATACAGCCAAGGTAACAAAGGAGTGGCTCAAAAAGAAGCACAGACCTTAATCCCATAGAAAACCTATGAAGGGAGCTGAAGCTCCGAGCTGCCAAGCAACAGCTTCAAAATCTTACTGATTTAGAGATGATCTGCAAAGAGGAGTGGAGCAAAATTCCTCCTGACTTGTGCGCAAATCTAATCATCAACTACAAGAAGCGTCTGACTGCTGTGCTGCCAACAAGGGTTTTGCCGCCAAGTATTAAGTCTTGTTTGCCAAAGGATCAAATACTTATTTCTCTCTCAGAAATGTAAATACATTTATATAATTTAGACCATGATGATTTTCTGGATTTAGGATTCTATCTCTCACTGTTAAAATTAACCGACCCTTAAAATGATAGACTGTTCATATCTTTGTCAGTGGGCAAACTTACAAAATCAGGAAGGGATCAAATAACATTTCCGCCAAATCCACCCACCTCAGCTCTGCTGTTCCTGCCTTATTAAGAGCGGCCGTGATTGAAATGAAATTAAACCAGACAAACGTGACTAAAGGCAGACTTGGCGTCTGCACCGGGGCGTTTCTCTTCCAGATTTCCTGACTATCGTGCCATGTAACGGCATGTGTAGTGTTGGATGCGATTCTAAGTATCTTTTCCCATTTAATGTTGTGTGTTTTATTTACTCTTCTATCCAAACTGCAAGATAATGTCATAGAATCATATCTGAAGATAATACTTCATTGGAAGGTTTAGAACAATTGAAGAGTCGCCTGCCAGGATGTCACGAGCGTTTGGACATTACATTGAAATGTTGGCAAAATCCGGAATCCTACTCTATAGGCACCACGCTGGGGACTGCAGCAGCCGTGATCTGCTTTTATAGTGGTTGTGACTCTCACAACCACACAAGGTGAAGCCTCTGATACCTATTTAGGTCATATTTTATCTCTCAGACCCTTCATCCTCCCTACTTTAATTTTCTGAGATAATGACCTTTGGGTTTTCATTGGCTGTAAGCTATAATCATCAATATTAACAGAAATAAACACATGAAATAGATCCCTCTGTGTGTAATGACTCTTTATAATATATGGTTTCACTTTATGTATTGAATTACTGAAATTAATTAACTTTTTGATGATATTCTAATTCATTGAAATGCACCTGTATATATAGTATATTGAGTATATTGCCTGGGTTATGCAGAAATTGTAGCTGTTAAGACGAAGCTCAGGCAACAAACACACGGACAAGATTTTTTATTCAAGTTCACATGCGTGTTAAAGACCCCAGTCATTGTCCAAGCCAATGTTCTTTTCGCAAGCACAAACAAAGTAAGATAAATTAGATATCTTTCCTATATTATATATTCTCATATTATCTCATATAATAGTTAAATAAATATAGAAATATTCTCTGTATTAAGAACTCAGCTATACCTGCCATCCTTCAATCCACTGTCCTGTGGCAATAATGCAATTGACTGCAGCAGGAGCCTCTCCCCTTCTTCCTTATACTAATGAAGACACCCCCACTTGACTAAGGAGGTGTGACTACAGCCAAAGATCAGCAAGCTATTAAGTTTATAGTTTATCTATTAAGAATAAGCTGCCATGTGTGTGAACATTAGCTATAACATTACTTCTGGCCATTATATGACTTATCTTAATTTTTACCACATTTACTCTTTGCAGGCCCCCTCTCTAATTTTCAGTTGTCTCTGAGCTAGTGGGTGCAGACTAGCTGCATTATACAGCACACACTAATATAATGGATTTCTGCTTTCCTATTTCTATGGAGCCCATAAGCAACAGCATGGAAGAAATCATACAGTCATACTGAGCAGTGTAGCTGTGAATCCAGCACTAAGATAAAACACTAAAAAACAGAAGCACATTGTATCTCTGACTCATTCTCACTCTCCTCCTCTCCTTTCCTTTATCTCAATTCTATATATACTTCAAAAGGCAGCTGCAGTCTGATCCTTCTGTGAACTACCGGTCTAAATTGTATTGAGCCGGACAGATTTTAGCAAGATCTAATGATTTTAGGAAGCAGGAGTGAGGATAAGTGGCTCCTGAGTAGAGAAGGAAGCTTTTCTCTATGCTTCTCTCTCACTCTGCTCCTCCTACTATCTTCTCCATTGACTTTAATAGGCAGCTGTAATCTGATCCTTCAGTAAAATCCAGTCACACTTGTCTTGAGCTGGACAGATTTTAACAATTTTTCAGACCAAATAATGATTTCAGGAGGTAGGAAAAGTGTCTCATGAGTGAAGAAAGCAGCATTTTTCAATGCTCTCCCTCATCCTGATCCACCCTTCTTCTCCCTATCCATTTTTCATAGATTTCAATAAGCAGCTGTAATCTGATCCTTCAGTGAAATGCCAGTCCAACTTTGTTTTGAGCTGGACAGATTTTACCAAACTTTTAGACTGATGATTTTAGGAGTTAGGAAAAGTGTCTCCTAAGTGTAGAAAGAAGCAATGTTTAATGCCTCCTTATCACTTTGCTCCATCCTTCTTCTACTTCTCCTTTTCTATAGATTTCAATAGGCAGCTGTAATCTGATCCTTCAATGAAATGCCAGTCCAACTTTGTTTTGAGCTGGACAGATTTAAACAAATTTTCAGACTGATGATTTCAATAGCTGTGATCTGATCCTTCAGTAAAATGTCTGTCCAACATTTTTTGGCACTGGACACATTTTAACAATTTTTTTTACACTTACTGATGATTTCAGTAGGTAGGAAAGATGGCTCATAAGTGTAGAAAAAAGCCATTCTCAATCACTCTGCTCCATCTTTTCCTTCCCTACTCCATAGATTTCAATAGGCAGCTGTAATCTGATCCTTCAGTGAAATGCCAGTCCAACTTTGTTTTGAGCTGGACAGATTTTAACAAATTTTCAGTCTGATGATTTCAATAGGCAGCTGTAATCTGATCCTTCAGTAAAATGCCTGTCCAGCATTTTTTGGCACTGGACACATTTTAACAATTTTTTCACACTGACTGATGATTTCAGGAGGTAGGAAAGATGGCTCATAAGTGTAGAAAAAAATTCATTCTCTATCACTCTGCTCCATCTTTTTCCTTCCCTACTCCTACTCCATAGATTTCAATAGGCAGCTGTAATCTGATCCTTCAATGAAATGCCAGTCCAACTTTGTTTTGAGCTGGACAGATTTTAACAAATTTTCAGACTGATGATTTCAATAGGCAGCTGTAATCTGATCCTTCAGTAAAATGTCTGTCCAACATTTCTTGGCACTGGACAGATTTTAACATTTTTTCACACTGACTGATGATTTCAGTAGGTAGGAAAGATGGCTCATAAGTGTAGAAAAAAGCCATTCTCAATCACTCTGCTCCATCTTTTCCTTCCCTACTCCTACTCCATAGATTTTAATAGGCAGCTGTAATCTCATCCTTCAGTGAAATGTCTGTCCAACATTTTTTGGCACTGGACACATTTTAACAATTTTTTCACACTGACTTGATGATTTCAGTAGGTAGGAAAGATGGCTCATAAGTGTAGAAAAAAAGCCATTCTCAATCACTCTGCTCCATCTTTTCCTTCCCTACTCCTATTCCATAGATTTCAATAGGCAGCTGTAATCTGATCCTTCAGTGAAATGCCAGTCCAACTTTGTTTTGAGCTGGACAGATTTTAACAAATTTTCAGACTGATGATTTCAATAAGCAGCTGTAATCTGATCCTTCAGTAAAATGTCTGTCCAACATTTCTTGGCACTGGACAGATTTTAACATTTTTTCACACTGACTGATGATTTCAGTAGGTAGGAAAGATGGCTCATAAGTGTAGAAAAAAGCCATTCTCGATCACTCTACTCCACATTTCCATTCCCTACTCCTACTCCATAGATTTCAATAGGCAGCTGTAATCTGATCCTTCAGTGAAATGCCAGTCCAACTTTGTTTTGAGCTGGACAGATTTTAACAAATTTTCAGTCTGATGATTTCAATAGGCAGCTGTAATCTGATCCTTCAGTAAAATGTCTGTCCAACATTTTTTTGGCACTGGACAGATTTTAACAATTTTATCACACTGACTGATGATTTCAGTAAGTAGGGCAGATAGCTCATAACTTTAGAAAAATAGCCATTCTCAATCACTCTGCTCCATCTTTTCCTTCCCTACTCCTACTCCATAGATTTCAATAGGCAGCTGTAATCTGATCCTTCAGTAAAATGGGACCTTTAAACATAAACCCTTTTAGTTTCGTGTCATTTTGTATACGCAAGGTGATTCCACCAGGATGACCATTCAAATAATCGTAATAAAAATCAAACAAAATAATGTTTATTAAGACTTTTACTTTTAAAGGAATAAGCAAGTGCAAAACAGTGGGGTTTACTGCAGACAGCACCGATTATACAAATCCTGCCGACATCCTATATACACCAGTGATAATACAAAGATCCCGACAGCCGTGGACTCGCGGCCATTCTCCATGGCGGGGGCATCGTGCTTCGACATTGCTTTCTTCTCCGTTGAACTTCCTATTAAAAAAATACTTTGTTGGAAGATGGCGGGAGCGACCGTTTGAATAGAAATGTTGACATAATCAAAGCTGGCATGCTATAATCACACATGGGTAAAAAGCTTCCGGAACACAATAGAAAAAAAAAATAAATAACATATTTCATCATCAACATGTTTCATCCGCGACGGAAGGAAAGATCTTGATTCCTTGTAGATGTTGACGATCCCTCGAAGAGTTGGGTGAGACGTTTTACCCTTGTCAAGCCAGATTTACCCTATTGATATAAACAGGGGAGTAGTCCTAGTATGGGAAGGAGTCCGCAATGTCTTAGAGGAGGGTCCTTCATCTATATGTACACGATCCGTAGATGATGTCACTCCGTAATCCCACATCCTATAGAACAAGTCTAGAAGAGTTCCAGTCCCGGTCGCAGCCAAAGTCAACACGTAGCCCGATTGTTTGCAGATCTCTTGCTCCCCATGGATAATTTTATTTCACATAGTGAAACCACTGAGAGTTTATCATCAAAAAGTCAAAAGTGCAAGTAAAATATCCATTTGGCTTGTAAATCCTTAGGGTACTTTGTAATTTCCAAAGAGATGAGAGTTCTTATATGGCGTCCTCATTCATCAGCAGGTGGAGGTGACGATGACCGGAAAAACGAATCTTAGGATCTTGGATGAATCTGAAAAAGAAAGTGTTAAGAAGTTAGGAAATTGTAAAAATATATTTAATATTAGTTTACAGAACGTTTCATTCAATAATTGTGAAATTAGCGGAAATATCATCTGAATATATACAAAGATGGAGAACATTAAACATTAAAAATAGAGAACTATTTATCACGTCTATGAATCTATCCATATATCCATCCATCCATCCATATATCCATCCATCTATCCATCCATCCATCCATCTATCCATCCATCCATCCATCCATCCATCCATCCATCCATCTAATCTATCTATCTATCTATCTATCTATCTATCTATCTATCTATCTATCTATCTATCGTTGAAACCAGAAGTTTCCATACACTATATAAAAAGATACATACGTGTGTTTTTCTCACTATCAGACATGAAATCAGAATAAACCTTTCCTGCTTTAGGGCAAGTAGAATTACCATAATTATTAATATTTGCCAAATGCCAGAATAATGATAGAGAGAGGGAGTGCTTTAAGGCATTAAGTTTCCATACACTAAGATTACTATGCCTTTAAACAATTTGGGACAGCCCATATGATGATGTCATGTGTTTGGAAGCTTCCGGTAGGTTTATTGGCAACATCTGAGTTAATTTGAGACACACCTGTGGATATATTTTAATGCACACCTGAAACACACTGCTTCTTTGTGTAGCATCATGGGAAAGTCTAAAGCAAACAGCCAAGATATCAGGAGAATATCCCTGAGGAAGGTGCATGGAACTGCACCGAAACGCGTAGGTAATAAAGAAGAATACTGCTACAAGATATATCTTGCATTCCTTGTGTTTCCTGTGGACTCAGCAGCGCGGACTGTTACACACCTTGCTTCCCAAAATTTTGTGAAGATATCAGGAGGAGACTTGTGGACTTGCACAAGTTTGGTTTATCCTTGGGGCAATTTCCAGATACTTGAAGGTGCCTTATTCATCTGGACAAACAATTATATGCAAGGATAAACAAGATGGGAATGTCCAGCCATCATACTGCTCAGGAATGAGATGGGTTCTGTGTCCCATAGATAAAAGTGCTTTGGTTCAAAGAACAAAAGCAAAAGACCTTGTGAAGATAATTGCAGAAGCTGGTAATATTGTGTCATCATCCACAGTGAAACGAGTACAGTATCGACATGGGCTGAAAGGTCACTATGTCAGGAAGAAGCCATTACTCCAAAAGAAACAAAAAAAAAGCCAGGTTAAAGTTTGCACATTCACACAGGAACAAAAACCTAAGTTTTTGTAGACATGTCCTTTGATCTGACAAAAATAAAACTGAACTGTTTGGCCATAATGACCATCATTGCGTTTGAAGGAAAAAGGCAGAAGCTTGGAAGCCTAAGAACACCATCCGAACTGTGAAACACGGGTGTGGCAGCATCATGTTGTGGAATTGTACTGGTCTGGAGAGACTGTCATGTGCACTTCACAAAATAGATTGTATCATGAGGGAAGAAGATTATGTGGCAATACTGAAGCAACATCTCAAGACATCAGCCTGGAAGGTAAAGCTTGGGTGGAAATGGGTCTTCCAAATGGACAATGACCTGAAGCTACTGCCAAACTGCTTACAAAGTGGCTTAAGGATAACAAAGTCAATGTTTTGCAGTGGCCATCACAAAGCCTTGATCTCAACCCTATTGAAAAAAGATGGGCAAAGCTGAAAAGGCTGTGAGCGAGGAGACCTACAAACATGGCTGTTACACCAGTTCTGCCAGGAGGAATGGGCCCAAATTCCTACCAACTATGGTGAGAAGCTTGTGGAATGATCCAAAACATTTCACCCAAGTCATACAGTGTAAGGGCAATAGTACCAAACACTAATGATATGTATGTAAGCTTGTGACTTTGCAGAAAGTAGTAAAATGCCTTAAAACATTCTCTTCTCATTATTCTGGCATTTGGCAAATATTCATAATTATGGTAATTGTAATTGACCTAAAACGGGAAAGGTTTATTCTGATTTCATGTTGGATAGTAAGAAAAATATGCAGCTGTATCTTTTTATATAGTGTATATAAATGTCTGGTATCTATCTATCTATCTATCATATCTATCTATCTATCTATCTATCTATCTATCTATCTATCTATCTATCTATCTTTGCTGTTCCATGCTGTAGCACAAAGCGATGCAATCACAGGGATGTTTCTCTGTATGTCTGGCGGGGTCCTGGTTTGCAGTGTAAGTTGATTGTCGGAGTGCAGTCAATTAATGTCATTGCTCCAGGGCTGTGTGCTCAGATCCCACTAATAACCGCGGCTCGTTCCGTCACACAGGACTCCGGTCTATGTTTACCTTGTAGCTGTTTTCATTCTTAGAGTAGATCCAAGTTAAGCACACAGCACACAGTATTAATAATGAATGGGGACGGCTGTTATCCATGTGCAATCTCACAGAGCTGTCGTCACCGGCGTTGTAGAGTCAATGAGGGATGATTCTAAAGGTACCGTTACACGTCGGAACATTGCATGCAATTTCACTTGCAACTTACTGGTTGCAGTGAAATCATGGACACATTGTTACATTTGTACACGGCAACAAAATAGAACAATGTGTCCATGATTTCACTACAACCAGCAAGTTGCAAGTGAAATTGCATGCAATGTTCCGACGTGTAACGGTACCTTAACTGTAATATTAAAGTAAAGCTCTAACTGAGAGAGACCGTCTCTTTAACAGCGGCTTGTCTGTGTCGTCTAGAGCCCCCTAGAAGTGCAGTCTGGTCACCTCCTTTAAGGGAATCTGAGAGCAGCAATATGTAGTCAATGAGACCCTGATTACAATGATGTATTACTTAGATTACTGGGTGCAGCCGTTCTGACACAATCAGAGTTTTTAGTTTTAGCAATACAGCAAAGCTCAGGCTCTGTATGCACAATGTTTACTGACAGTGAGCTGCTAATCACAGAGGGGGCGTGCCAGACTTGGACTCAGTCCAGCAATGATAAGCTACTGAAGCTAAAATGAACATTGCAGGTAAACAACAATAAACACTGTGATGGCTAAGATCTCTGTGTGAACCCCCTACATGCTGTCCTCAGATTACAGCTGTCAGGTTCCCTTTATGATGATCCACAGATGTCAGTATCTAGGATAATATTTTCTGGATATCAGGAATTGAGGGAAATATTGTAACAGGGATGAGAATGACGACAATAACGCTGAGCGGCCGGCTGGTTTGCATTGACAACAGTGACTATACCTACTATGTTTCAGGGCCTCAGATGCCATCCTGCCTTGCATGAAGGTGGTCATGTGTGACCCTGAAACTTAAAAACAAAACAAAAAAAAGTGAACCCTACAAGCAGAAATACACATCTAATAGAGATCATAATGTAGTTCTGTACAATAATACTATTTGGTCACAAGGTTAAAAAAAAAATGTAATAAAATATTTGTGATGCAGAAATGAGGAAATCCACAAATGTATCATACAATGTATCCATGATTCAGTGATGATGAGAGTAAATATTCAATAAGTTCCTCATTAAACATCTTTCCGATAACTCTATGAGACGTCCCTCTGTTATTCCTCCTGTAATGGAAATCACCAGTTTTTACAATACAAACTGCATACATTACTAAACAGAGCTCTTAGACCTATTGAGGTGGGTGTATTTACTTTGATATCCATGTCAGAATGGCTGTATAATCCTTTATGAACGTTTACCACAATTTCTGTTCACTTAGGTTGATTGATATTTCCTCCGGGTTCTTCCTCCCTACTGTGGCCGAAAATAAGAAAGTGATATAATCAGCGCTCAAGCAACGCCAGGACACTGCTGTAGCAAGTAATACCTTTAGGCTTTATTCAATCAATATGTAGAACCAGTCTCCACAACGCGTTTCGACGCAGCAGGCACTTGATAAAGACGCCTGCTGCGTCGAAACGCGTTGTGGAGACTGGTTCTACATATTGATTGAATAAAGCCTAAAGGTATTACTTGCTACAGCAGTGTCCTGGCGTTGCTTGAGCGCTGATTATATCACTTTCTTATTTTCGGCCACACACTCACTTCCCTGCGGGAAGAGTGATCAGCAGCAGCCCAGCACCCAGGATCCTGCAAACGTCACACCAAAGCTCTCCCTCCCTGGTCACGTGCACCGGACACCGGCGGTCCACTGGGACCATATCAAGATTCAAGCCAGCGTGAGCTCCAGCGGCTTCCCCACAGCTCTTCAACCTGTTGTGCGGTCGGCACAACAGGACCAGGTGAGCAGGGGACGCAGCCACCCACCCCGTGCCTTAATTGTACAGCTTGGCGCAACTTTTCTTTCTTGTTTCTTCCTCCCTACTGGGGATGGACCTTTGTCCACCTGGCCTGATTAATAGCTCCTCAGTGTACCTCCTCCCTGCTGCTGCTGAAATTCTGCACACTTAGTCTGATTGACAGCTCCACTGTGCTCCTCCTCTTGCTGCAGCTGAGTCTTTACCCACCTAGCTTAACTGTCAGATTCTCAATGTCCTACCTTCCTGCTGCTAATGAATTTCTGCCCAATTAGCCTGACTGACCGATCCTCAGTGTCCTTCCTCCTTACTGCTGAATCTCTACCCACCTCTCCTGTCTGACAGCTTCTCAGTGTGCCACCTCCCTGCTGCTGAAATCTCTACCCACCTCTCCTGACTCTTCTCAGTGTCCCTCCTCCCTGCTGCTGAATCTCTACTCACCTCTCCTGACAGTTAGCTGCTCAGTGTCCCTCCTCCCTGCTGCTAAATCCGTACCTACATCTCCCAAATATCAGATTCTCAGTGTCCTTCTTCCCTGCTGTTAAATCTCTACCTACCACTCCTGACTAACAGCTCATCAGCGTCTTCCTCCCTGTTGCTGAATCTCTACCCACCTCTCCTGACTGACAGCTTCCTAGTGTCCTTCCTCCCTGCTGCTGAATCTGTACCTACCTCACCTAATGGTCAGATTCTCAGTGTCTTTCCTCCCTGCTGTTGAATCTCTACCCACCTCTCCCAATAGTTAGATTCGCAGTGTCCTTCATCCATGCTGCTGAATCTCTACCTACCTCTCATAATGGGCAGCTTTTCAGTGTCCCTCCTCCCTACTGCTGAATCTCTACCCACCTCTCCTGATTGATGCTTCTCAGTGTCCCTCCTCCCTACTGCTGAATCTCTACCCACCTCCTCTAACTGACAGCCTTTTAGTATCCCTCCTTCCTGCTGCTGTAGGAATCTCATACTGCTCAGTACAAGCTGCAGTTTTCAGTTAGGCTGGGTAGATGGAGACTGTATACACTTGGTCTTATGAGCTAGTTCATTCAATATCTAGACTTAGGATAATTAAGCCGTTCTGAAGGCTTTTCAGAGTTAATACACTGCCCTTATCAGGTCTAAGGGTGCCTTTACACCTGCCGATGCCGCCGGAGATGTCGGCGGCGACTGGCGGGAGCGCGCACGTTTTTGACACCCCGCCAGCGTCGCTGTCCCCCATTTACATGGGGCGACACCTCCAGCAGCGCCCTGGCGAGCTGACAGGCGGCATCGCCGCCGCAGTGTCTCAAAACCCCAGCGGCAATACAGTACAATGGGAGCCTACGGTTCCCATAGCCTGTCAGGTCGCCGGCGGCTGGTTACATGTGGCGATGTGGACACATTGCCCCAGATCGCCGCCTGGTTTCACATCACTGATGTGAAACCAGGTGACCACTCAGAGGCGTCAACATCTCCCCTTTACATTAGGCGACGCAGGGGCGATATCGGCGCCGAGAGGCCACGCCCCTACGTCACCTATGTAATCGGCGGCAATGTGGACTGGTGTGACGGGGCCTTAAGAGATTTATTCTATAAGGTATGCAGTTTGCATTGTGAAATCTTGTGCCAAAAATTATTTCAATAAAAAGATCTAGTATCAGAATTTGTTCAAATGATAATAAAAAATATTTATTAAAAATGTACAATGTGTGTGTGCTGGGGAAGGAGTCTTCTGTGGGTACCTGAGAGGTTGGGGGTTATCAGTCCCTGTCAATAGTGTCTTTGTCTGAAATGCTCAGCACTGATTGGACAAACCTTGAAGAGAGGAGGGGCATCTCCCAGGTATATATTCCCCTGAGGAGTAACAGAGGGACAACGGGAGTCCTAAAGATGTTACAGAACGGTTATCATATGGCAAATTCAAGTATTTACAAATAAAAGACATCAGATGGTTCGTGAATGCTATCTCCCATTCTACTAATACCATGGGGTGTGATACTCACTCTAGTGGTCTTTATCTTATTGCCAGTTGCACACATCCATCCTGAGTTATCTGGCAGCGTCTTACATTCTTCCCCCTCTAAACATGGCTCCATCTCACACCACCATTTCCCAATAACTATCGAAGCTGCAAAAAAACAAAAAAAAAGTCCATTGTTAATATCATATAAAACTCCCATACAACAATGACATCAATTAAAGGGGTTGTCCGGTTTCTTCCAGTCCTATTAGAGAAACCTTTACAGATGGAAATGAGAACTACCCAGCTATAAGACGGATCCATATAATGCACCACAAGTGCAATGTTTCCATTCTCCTGTGACTGTGCTGAAAACTGCTGGGTTCCAACTCTAATCACCCTATGAATTTATTGTTAGGAGAAACTTTTATGAAAAATGAATTTTTACAATGACCACTAGAGGGAGCTGATGAACCTCCTGCATACTGTGTTACTATTGAGTTAAATGTATGCACAGTATACAGTTAGCTCCCTCTAGTGGTGACCACAGGAAGCTACAGTTTTACTTTTTTTTCTGTTTGTATGCGACACCTTTAAAAATTGGTATAACACTGACATAGATCTAATAAATGTTATAGATGCGACAATTTCCAATTTTCTTTATAGCCTGGTGATTCTCAAGCTCCCAATACAGTATAATGTTACACGGCTGAATGGACAGAGTTTCTACGCATTGAGTACTCCTCTTCTAAGTAACCAGCCACTTTATAAGTGCAGGGTAACAGCTTGTAAACTATAGGATTAAAAATCCATCAGAGAATTTTTAAAAAATAAAAGGTAAATTGCAAAATTTCTTAGTATTACAAGCACTTTGTCATTGTAGAAATGTAAGAACATGAGACAACCCCTTTAATGATAGAATTTGCTTTAATCTTCGGATTGGTACGAGTATAGCAATACCACATTTATGTAATTTTTTTATGTTTTGCTGCTTTTACACCATAACAAATTAATAGAAAAAAGAATCCAGATTGCTGTTTTCTGAGAGCTACATCTTATATATTTTTCTGTGGACAGAGTCAAATGGGTTTTTCTTATTTTGGGGAGTCAATGATGTTTTCCATTTTTATTTACATGTAACTTTTTTATTGCGTTTTATTCTACTTGTTTAGGTGATATGTGTCACGCTGGGTGTAGGAGACACCCAGTACAGGATGATGGGGGGGGGGGGAAGGAGTCCCTGATGCTAAGGGGAAAAGGGGAGATGGTGACCACTAGATAAGCTAGCGCAGACACCTAGCTTCCCTAACGACCCTGTACAGTTTCCGCAACTGTGGCTGGGCGGATACCTATTCCCTGACTGTCCCTGAACTACAACTATACAAGGATCAGAGCAGCTACCAATTAAAGATACACACCAGGGAAACCATCAAACAAAGAGGGAAGGGAAGAAACACTTAGCTTAAGAGCCACACGGCAATTCAACAGAAACTCCAGGATTCACTGCTTGAGCGGAGAAGCTACCTCCAAACACCTGACAAGCTATCACCAGCAGTGCATCCTGGGAGTCAAGTGGTATAAATAGCAGCTCAAGGTAAGAGATCAGCTGGGTCCTAGTGACCTCCAGCTTTCACTAAAAGAAAAATGCCTCTTAAAGCGACACAGACATTTTGTAGATTCTGACTGTTTGGCCAAATGCTGCGACCTTCTGCGAGTGGCCTCTCCAGTCTCATCCGTGCATCCTGACACACCCGTGACAATATGGTGACTAAGCATCATTTTTTGTCAGGTTTTTGTTTATTTTATTTACAGTGTTCACTGAAGGGGTTAACTAGAGTGACAGTTTTAAAGAGTGGGTTGTTCTAAATGTGGCAATACGAAATATGTAATTTTGTTGTTAATTTTTTATAAATATTTGTATTTATTGGAATAATTTTTTTTTAAAAATTTTTGTTCTTTATTTTGTGATTTATTTACTATTTTTTTTTTTTTTTTTTTAAACCCAGTCCCAGCATGGAACATCAGCTTTTACATTGCAGGGCATCAGATCAGTGCCTCGCACATCGGCAGGAGGCATGTCAGGTCCTGATCAAGGCAGGACCTCACAGGCCACCGTACCTGGGTGGCAATTATTCATCCCAAATTTACAATGGAGTCCGTTAGCACCAGATAGCTGACACCCACTGATGATCCCATTGGATCAAAGAGCCATGCACGTACAGTGGTTTTGAAGAACGACTCCCTGCAGCATCGTCCATGTAAGGTGGATGTTATGAAGAGTTTAAAGGGTTATTTCCAACTTCATTGATTAATATTGTCAACTAGATACACTTTTGCAATTTACTGCTTATTAAAATTAGCAGCCGTTCTTGAGATATTACCACTTTTGTCTACTCTTGTTTACAGCTGGTTGCCTTGGAGACCAACTGCCAATGTTATCCTGTTTGTAAACACTGAAGGAATCTTGCTTAGATTAAGAGGTAACAGTGCACTACAGCTTCAGGACACTTAACAAGCTCAAGAGACAAGAGCTTGTAAGCACTGCACACGTTCTGCTGTCTAGCAGCGGTGGTCGGTCTCCAAGGCAATGAGCTGTAAATAATGGAAAAGTGTTAATATCTCAACAACGGCTGAAAATATTAACAAGCAGTAAATTGTAAAACTGCATCAATTTATGAGAACTGTCCAATAATATCCATTTGTAAAGATGAGAATGATGTTAAATGACAAGCGTGTCTTTGTGAGATGAAGAGGTGTATTATACTGTTCTGCAGCATCTGAAATATCTCTTATGCAAAATACACAGGTGCATCTCAGTGAATTAGAACATCATCAAAATGTTAATTGATTTCAGTAATTCAATACATAAATGCATATATTATATAGAGTCATTACACACAGAGGGATCTATTTCATGTGTTTATTTCTGTAAATGTTGATGATTATGGCTTACAGCCAATGAAAAGTCAAAGGTCATTATCACAGAAAATTAAAGTAGGGAGGATGAAGGGTCTGAGATATAAAATATGATCTAAATAGGTATCAGAGGCTTCACCTTGTGTGGTTGTGAGAGTCACAACCACTATAAAAGCAGATCACGGCTGCTGCAGTCCCCAGCGTGGTGCATATAGAGTAGGGAGGATGAAGGGTTAAACACCACGCTGCTGTATTCCACGAGACATCAAAGGGTGAATATAATATTGAGTAATAGTCAACGCGTTTCAGGGTTGATATTGATTTGTCCTGAAGAAGGAGCCAGGGAGCCCTGAAACACAATGTCTTTTTGATGATATTCTAATTCATTGAGATGCACTTGTACCTCCATGCAGGGGAATAACTACAACAGTGTAAAGCATAAATTATCTCTGCTTACAATACAGTAAACCCAGGTCAGACGTTATATGTTACCAGAGCAAAATTCAGAATCGGTCCCCAAATAAAGGTCCTGCCCCGTATACTGTGCCTTTAATGGGGTTATCATCAAACTCTATGGCAGATACATAGCACATGGTTGTATATATTAGTATCCTGATCACTGCATGTGAGCGATAGAGTTAATGTACACGGTATACAGTATATTGCTTGCCGGTGCACATGTGCAGGATGAATTGCGGCTCAGAGACCTCCAGTGTAAATGTGGTGGCAAAAGCACAAAGAGGAGAAAATAGCCAACGGCACATCAACCAGGTGTCAAACACGAGCATCCCCCACGCCACAGCCCAACGCCTCGGCAGCTGCACTGCTCTTACTTGCCTTGCAAAAAATTGGAGCAAATTAGTCGGGTGTGTCGAGAAATACTAGCAAATAAACTGAGTCCTGGAGCCTTTGGGGCAACCGTCTGCAGATATGCAATCTATTATGCCAATGACCATAATGGGTTAATCATATCATTTCTGGCAGCCTGTAATCCCCTTTTCTCACATTGTAGATTTACATCGATGCCTTAGCGGATCAGTCTAGTCGCTAACAATACTAGTGCAGGGGTTGCAGTCGCACCAATGTCCAGGAGCCTATGGGGGCCCAAAAAGTCCCTTTGCCCCATCTGAAAAGGCCAATAGTGATATTGTTACAGTCCTTCTTGCCACCCTGTAGCCAAGAGGAAAGGTCCCCTTGTTCTCATGAAGCCCCATAGCAGCCTCATGGTCTGCCTCTACATCTTTGGACTCAATGATACCTTGTCTTACCAGTATATTGACAGTTCAGGTCAAGAAAAGTATACTCAATAGTAGAGTTGGTGCAAACTGATTCATAAGACTCAGTCCATTGGGAATAATAGAATAAGTAAGAAGAAGTCCATCGGCCCCGTTAAGTAATTTGTGACCACTGTGTAGGAGGTCTAGAGCTTTGCCGCCCCCCGCCATGGAGGACACTGAAACATTGTGAGAGATCTTTACTTTATAATAGTAAAATGTGTATTTGTATTGTCTTGTGTGGCCACTAGAGGCAAGAGTTTTACTGAGCGCTTCCCTGGCCTTGTTTGGGTTACTGAGGGTTAATTAGGAGTAGGAATACTAGACTCCCCTTAAGGGTGGAGTTTAGGGTATCAAAACGGAGGTCAGGGAAGAAGATGAACGAGAAAAAGAAGAGACAGACGTGACCCCTGTGGAAGGCGTGGTGAGTGGGGTACCAATTTGGCCAAACCTTCAGGACATCCCTGGGACACGCATTGAACACAGTACTGTGTCCCTAAGGGGTGGAGTCTGTGTGTTACCGGCTTGCGTCCAATTCCCTTGGTGAATATTCAATGATTCCCCTCGGCTGCTGAGTTACGTTATGTGCAAGATTGGTTGAGACTAAGTAAAAAGCCAAAGATTTAAACCAAACATGTGTCTGTGTGTTCATGTCAAGAAGGGAACTGTGACTTTAGAGATGTTTCCACTGTCGAGGTGGCCAGGACACGGACTGTTAATCCAGACTCAGCCTCACCAGTGACTACCAACTACTATCAAGGCCCTGTACCGCCACCCTGAGAACAGCCTCTTACCTCCTGACAATCTTTTGTTTGATTACCCTGGTGCTACATCACGTGAGCATCACGCTACAACGATGACATGAGCATCACGCCCCAATGATGACATGAGCATCACGCCCCTACGAAGACATGAGCATCACACCCCTACGATGACATGAGCATCACGCCCCTACGAAGACATGAGCATCACACCCCTACGATGACATGAGCATCACGCCCCAACGATGACATGAGCATCACGCCACAAAGATGACATGAGCATCACGCCCCAACGATGACATGAGCATCACCCCCAACGATGACATGAGCATCACGCCCCAACGATGACATGAGCATCACGCCCCAACGATGACATGAGCATCACGCCACAAAGATGACATGAGCATCACGCCCCAACGATGACATGAGCATCACCCCCAACGATGACATGAGCATCACGCCCCAACGATGACATGAGCATCACGCCCCAACGATGACATGAGCATCACCCCCCAACGATGACATGAGCATCACGCCACAACGATGACATGGGCATCACCCCCAACGATGACATCAGCATCATACCCCAACGATGACATGAGCATCACGCCCCAACGATGACATGAGCATCAATCCACAACGATGACATGAGCATCACGCCCCGATGATGACATGAGCATCACGCCCCAACAATGACATGAGCATCACGCCCCGATGATGACATGAGCATCACGCCCCAACGATGACATCACGCCCCAACGATGACATGAGCATCACGCCCCAACGATGACATGAGCATCACGCCCCATTGATGACCTTGTACCGGGCCGGGGGAATTAAGAGGTGACTCTCAGGACTCAGATTACCGACTTAGTTGACGAACCGGTTCCTGTTAATCGATTTGCACCAGTACTACCCAAAATACAACATAATGTGATATTAGTTGTGCCTTATTAAGCCAGCAGCTGATAGAACCCCTACATTATGATAATCACCGCACCATCCATAGTCAGAGCTCGGCATCTCCTCATCTCTATTCTGCAGCGTAGATCTAATTTTAGACAAATAAAAACAAGAGCGTCTAACCCACTTGGCAGTGATACAAATTTCTTCACAATGAAAATCCTTAGAGGTTGCACATAACATCTTAAATGATCTGGACACCATGCTTCTTTGAATTAAAAGCAGATCTGAGGATTTCGCTGCTCTTACTGGGGGCTATTTTTCATTGAATGCGGCATATGAACAGCATAAGAATGGCAGAAGTGGAGCTGAAAATATACAATCAGACATTAACAATCACATCAGCTTCATCGCCATCATTAAGTGGAAGTTTTGGGCACTCGGAACATCATTTTTTTTTCTTCCGTGGCCTTCCTGTCATTTTAATTACCAGTAAGCCGATATCTCACGCACTTTGCATATGGAATATATTTTATGTAAAGTATTCTATTCAGAATAAACTCTTTTCCTATCATCATCAGTTCCACTGCTAAATTCCTATATCTTATGGTGTGTCTGATAGCCACACCACTTTTTTTAAATTCCTATATCTTATGGCATGTTTAATAGCCATGCCACTTTTTTAAAATTCCTATATCTTAGGGCATGTCTAATAACCACACCACTTTTTCTAAAATTCCTGTATCGTATGGCATGTCTAATAGCCATGCCACTTTTTTAAATTCCTATATCTTATGGCATGTCTAATAGCCAAGCCACTTTTTTTTAAAATTCCTATATCTTATAGCATGTCTAATAGCCACGCCACTTTTTAAAAATTTCTATATCATAGGGCATGTCTAATAGCCACACCACTTTTTCTAAAATTCCTGTATCGTATGGCATGTCTAATAGCCACGCCACTTTTTTTAAATTCCTATATCTTATGGCATGTCTAATAGCCACGCCACTTTCTTTTTAAATTCCTATATCTTATGGCATGTCTAATAGCCACGCCACTTTTTTTTAAATTCCTATATCTTATGGCATGTCTAATAGCCACGCCACTTTTTTTTTAAATTCCTATATCTATGGCATGTTTAATAGCCATGCCACTTTTTAAAAATTCCTGTATCTTAGGGCATGTCTAATAACCACACCACTTTTTCTAAAATTCCTGTATCGTATGGCATGTCTAATAGCCATGCCACTTTTTTTTAAAAATTCCTATATCTTATGGCATGTCTAATAGCCACGCCACTTTTTTTTAAAATTCCTATATCTTATGGCATGTCTAATAGCCACGCCACTTTTTTAAAATTCCTATATCTTATGGCATGTCTAATAGCCACGCCACTTTCTTTTTAAAATTCCTATATCTTATGGCATGTCTAATAGCCACGCCACTTTTTTAAATTCCTATATCTTATAGCATGTCTAATAGCCAAGTCACTTTTTTAAAATTACTACATCATATCGCATGTTTAATAGCCATGCCACTTTTTTTTTCTAAATTCCTATATCTTATGGCATGTGTAATAGCCACGCCACTTATTTTAAAATCCTATATCTTATAGCATGTCTAATAGCCAAGTCACTTTTTTTAAATTACTACATCATATCGCATGTTTAATAGCCATGCCACTTTTGTTTTTTAAATTCCTATATCTTATGGCATGTGTAATAGCCACGCCACTTATTTTAAAATTCCTATATCTTATAGCATGTCTAATAGCCAAGTCACTTTTTTTAAATTACTACATCATATCGCATGTCTAATAGCCATGCCACTTTTTTAAAAAAAATTACTATATCTTATGGCATGTCTAATAGCCACACCACTTTTTTTTTAATTCCTATATCTTATATCTTATGGCATGTCTAATAGCCACAACACTTATTTTAAATTCCTATATCTTATGGCATGTCTAATAGCCACACCATTTTTTTTTTTTTTTAATCAGTCCCTTTTTAAAGTCCACTTTTCCATTTTAGGAACAAAATTGTGTCCTGATTAATCATATATATAAGTAGTGTAACTAGAGTCTGTTGGGTCCCGGTGCAAAATTTGGACCTGTGTTTACGCCAAGATGTAATGACCGAAGGTCCTAAGAAGATCCATTGAGTCACAAACTGAGACAGAGGCAGAAATAGGCAACAATTGCTTTACTGAAATAGGATTAGGGAAAGGTTCAGTATGGAGTGCAATAGTTTTCAATATTCCCTTTTTAACACTACCTCTACCGATTACACATACACAGCGCATGTCGGAATCAATGTGCCCACCTCAAGGTTACAAGATTATGTGTGTTACACCAAGATCCGGAACAACTTTACCTAAGCTCTACATCAACAATGGGTTAAACTAACTAAAGAAAGGAAGGGTGTAAAACCGATGAAGGTGCTCAATGGGCATCCTGAGATGGCACACCAAGTATAATCTTATCACAACAAGGCATAAACTACGTCAATGACTTATAAACTTAACAAAGGGATACCCGGGTATCTTAAAGCTACAGTACCGTTAACCTTAAGTCGCGTTTCACACAGGCCTGTGATTCGCGTTGGCTGCAGCGAGTCACAAAAAGAAAAACCTTTGGCGCCTAAAAAAAACTATTGCAAAACGACAAAAAATCCCATGGGTTACCAGCCAACGCCAAGTTCACACGTCTGGTATTTTGGCTCTGTAGCCTTGGGATACAGTCTGTGGAGCACACTTTACCAGGGCTTGTCAGGATCCTCTCAAAGTGGATGGCACCAGACCCCGTCTCTCCTCTCAGGGTCACTCATGGTTTTCCTGGCGGCCGATCACTCGCTCTGTCACAGGGTAGGTCTCCTCAGATAATAGCGGCCTGATCAGTTCAACTCAGAGTCTCTGGTCCACACAGCCCGAACCTTCACACAACTCCAAAGAGCCCCACAGCTTCACAGGCTCTGCATTAGACTTCAGCAAAGACACAGGTTCTCTCAGACCAAGGACAGCAACTCAGCTCTGTGTGAAGCTTCTCCCACATGGTATGGAGCCAGCACGCTCCTCAGCAGTGCCGCACAGTATGCTCAGTGCTCCCTGTCCTCCTGATACTATGACATTTCACACTCTCACACCTGTCCCTCCCTCCCACACATACACACACGCACACACACACATACACACACGCACACACACACGCACACACATGTTGATCAGATTTATGGTCCCTTTTAGCTTTCCTAGTATATATGTTCCCTTCCTGGTATATATAATCCTCATCCTTGTATATATGGTCCTCCTTGTGTATATGGTTTTCCTTGTGTATCTATGTCCCTTCCTGGTATAAAAGATCCTCCTTGTATATGTGTTCCTCCTTGTGTATATATGTCCCCTTCCTGGTATATATGTCCCTCCTCTTTGTATATATGGTCCCCCTTGTATAAATATGTCCCGTTCCTGGTATATATGGCCCTCCTCTTTGTATATATGGACCTCCTTGTGTATATATGTCCCCTTTGTGGTATATATGGCCCTCCTCCTTGTATATATGGTTCTCCTTTTGTGTATATATGTCCTCTGCCTGTAATATATTGTCCTCATCCTTGTATATATGTTCTTCCTTGTGTATATATGTCCCCTGCCTGGTATATAAGCTCCTCATCCTTGTATACATGGTCCTCGTTTTGTAAATATGTCCCCTTCCTGGTATATATATTTATATGGTTGAAATGGTCCCCATCCTTGTATATGTGCCCCCGTTCTGTCCAAACAACAAGTACAAACAACAACATTGCACGCACCTTTCCTCTGCTCCCACGTCGCCTGATGTCCTCCGGTAGGCAGCGCTCAGACCGGCAGCTGACATTAGCGTGCAAGGACAGGAGACCTGTGCATAACAGTGACGTCACTCTCATGCTCGGGTCCCTGTCGCTGCACCTCCAATGGCTCATGGCTCGCTGTGCTGGCAGCGTGAATCACAGTATAGGGACCTGACGGGTCTCGGCACCGCAATGTATTACAGCTGGATCTGTGTCCTCGACGTGGACACAAATTCAGCTGAAGCAGTGGGTCCCTCTAGCTCCGGGCCCAATCGCAGCTGCGACCCCGGTTGTTATGCCCCTATGTGTATGGATATATTCTTCTCCAATTTTCCTTTTGTCTCCATATCTGGAGATCAGATTTGCGAGATTACCAGGTTGGAAAAAACAAAAAACATGTTTTTATGATACTCTGTTGGGAGATGGTTATATTATATGTGGCCACCCAATGGTTTTAATCCGAATTGCAATGAGTTGAGGGTTTTACCATCATGTTATGATAATAAAATGGACGTATGATAAGTGTATATGTGGACACATCATTTACCGTATATACTCGTGTATAAGCCGACCCGTGTATAAGCCGACCCCCCTACTTTTGTCCTCAAAACCTGGAAAAACCTATTGACTCGTGTATAAGCCGAGTCCCGAGTACAGAATACAGGACTCGGATTGTAAACTCGCTTAGAATCGCTCAGACTAGCTCAGAATCGCTCAGAAATGCTCAAAATCGCTAAGACTCGCTCTCAGAATCGCTAAGACTCGCTCTCAGAATCGCTAGACTAGCTAAGAATCGCTCAGAAATGCTCAAAATCGCTAAGACTCGCTCAGAAACGCTAGACTCGCTCAGAATCGCTAACACCCGCTCGGAATCACTAAGACCCGCTCGGAATAGCTCAGACTCGCTACTGACAGCAGGTATCCGTGTCCCTAATACAGTGACTCACGTATAAGCCGAGGGGGGGACTTTTCAGCCCGATTTTTGGGCTGAAAAACTCGGCTTATACGCGAGTATATACGGTACTTTTTTTTTGCAATAAAAAAGTATGTACCAAGTACCCTGTGTTTTTAACAACACTATAATTTATGTATTTATTGCAAGTCATTTTGGCATAATACACACACTTTTTTTGTTTTCTAGTTGCTTCATACAATTTGACGGTTTAAGTTAACATGCTATACAGGCCTGTTCACACTAGTTCGCTCTCACTCAGTTTTTGTCTGTATTTTCACTTACCGTATATACTCGTGTATAAGCCGACCCGTGTATAAGCCGACCCCCCTACTTTTGCCCCAAAAATCTGGAAAAACCTATTGACTCGTGTATAAGCCGAGGGTGGACCCCAGCACAGGTATACAGCCCCCTGCAGTGTGGTATACAGGCCCCCCCCCAGTGGTATACAGGCCTCCCCAGTGGTAGTATACAGCAGCCCCAGTGGTAGTATACAGCAGCCCCAGTGGTAGTATACAGCAGCAGCCCCAGTAGTATATACAGCCCCAGTGGTAGTATACAGGCAGCCCCAGTAGTATATACAGCCCCAGTGGTAGTATACAGGCAGCCCCAGTAGTATATACAGCAACCCCAGTGGTATACAGCAGCCTCCCCAGTGGTATATACAGACCCCACCAGTATATACAGCAGCCCCAGTGGTATATACAGAAGCCCCAGTGGTATATACAGCAGCCCCAGTGGTATATACAGCAGCCCCAGTGGTATATACAGCAGCCCCAGTGGTATACAGGCCTCAGCAGTATATACAGCAGCCCCCAGGGGTTATACAGCACCCCCCAGGGGTTATTCAGCACCCCCCAGGGGTTATACAGCGGCCCCCAGGGGGTACCCAGCGGCCCCCAGGGGGTACCAAGCAGCCCCCTGGGGGTACCAGCAGCCCCCTGGGGGTACCAACAGCCCCCTGGGGGTACCCAGCAGCCCCCTGGGGGTACCAGCAGCCCCCTGGGGGTACCAACAGCCCCCCTGGGGGTACCAACATCCCCCTGGGGTACCAACAGCCCCCAGGGGGTACCCAGCAGCCCCCTGGGGGTACCAACAGCCCCCAAATGCTGGCACTCGGCCCCCTTGTAAGGCTTCCCCCCCCGCTGCTTATACATTACCATCCCGGTGTTCTGATCCGCGCCGCTCCTCGGTGCTTCTTCATGCTCCGTCCTCGCTGGCTGCATCCGGGATCTCCATTCTCCGGCCGTCGCGCGATGACGTCATATCGCTGCGACAGCCGGAGATCCCCGGATGCAGCCAGCGAGGACGGAGCATGAAGAAGCACCGAGGAGCGGCGCGGATCAGAACACCGGGATGGTAATGTATAAGCAGCGATGTAGGGGGCCTTACAAGGGGGGACAGTGCCAGCTTTTGGGGGGAATATATGAACTGCTTCCCCCTGCCGCTGATTGACAGGGGGAAGCAGTGCATATATAATGAGCGGCCCCACGTGATGGGGCCGCTCATACAGCAGCCTCCCCCCGCCTCCTCCAGCCTCCACAGCCCCGGCCCCACAGCCCCCACCACAGCACATACCGTAGTGACTCGTGTATAAGCCGAGGGGGAGACTTTTCAGCCCAAATTTTGGGCTGAAAAACTCGGCTTATACACGAGTATATAGGGTATATAGTTTTGCTGCTTTAACGTTGAAAGAGGACACAAGTCTATCGAGTTCAACTTGTAATCAAACACATTGATCTAGAGGAAGTAAAAACTCCACGAAACTGATACTATTATATTAGAGGTAAATATTTCCATTTTCAAGCTCCTTTGTCCGATTTAATAAGTTACAGTGGGTACGGAAAGTATTCAGACCCCTTTAAATTGGAAGGTGATTCTTCATCAAGTCTGAGGTCCAGAGCACTCTGGAAGAGGTTTTCATCCAGGATATCTCTCTACTTGGCAGCATTCATGTTTCCTTCTATTGCAACCAGTCGTCCTGTCCCTGCAGCTGAAAAACACCCCATAGCATGATGCTGCCACCACCATGTTTGACTGTTGGGATTGTATTGGGCAGGTGATGAGCAGTGTCTGGTTTTCTCCACACATACACAATCGCACAGACACACACAGTCACACACAAACAATCACGTACTCACAGACACAGATACACACAGTCTCACACACACGGTCAAACACACACACAGTTTCACACACACAAACACACAGGGTCACACACACACAGACACAGAACCACACAGTCTCACACACACACACGCAGTCACACACATAGTCACACACCATAACTTGCAGCAGCCTGTCACTAGCACACACTAGCACTGCCCAGGGCCCCCTCACCTGCTGCCAGTCTCACACTGTAGCTTGCGTCAGCCTAGCACTGGCACACACTGGCAATGCCCGGCGGCCCCCCTCACCTGCTGCCAATCACACACCATAGCTTGCCGCAGCCTGGCACTAGCACACACTAGCAATGCCCGGGCCCCCCCTCACCTGCTGCCAATCACACACCGTAGCTTGTGGCAGCCTGGTACTGGCACTATCCGGGCCCCCCTCTCACCTGCTGCCAGTCACACACCGTAGCTTGTAGCAGTCTGGCACTAGCACACACTAGCAATGCCCGGGGCCCCCCCTCACCTGCTGCCAATCACACACCGTAGCTTGCGGCAGCCTGTCACTAGTACTGCCGGGGCCCCTCACCTGCTGCCAGTCACAGACCATAGCTTGCGTCAGCCTGGCACTAGCACACACTAGCACTGCCCGGGGCCCCCCTCACCTGCTGCCAGTCACACACAGTGGCTTGTGGCAGCCTGGCACTGGCACACACTGGCACTGCCCAGGGCCCCCCTCACCTGCTGCCAGTCACACACCGTGGCTTGTGGCAGCCTGGCACTGGCACACACTGGCACTGCCTGGGGCCCTCCACACCTGTTTCCAGTCACACAATGTAGCTTGCACCAGCCTGGCACTGGCACACACTGGCAATGCCTGGGGGCCCACCTCACCTGCTGCCAGTCACACACCGTAGCTTGTGGCAGCCTGGCACTGGCACACACTGGTAATGCCCAGGGCCCTCCCTCACCTGCTGCCAGTCACACACCGTAGCTTGTGGCAGCCTGGCACTGGCACACACTGGCACTGCCCGGGGCCCCCCCCTCACCTGCTGGCTACTGCTTGTCCAGCATAAACCTGCACTTTTGCTTCTCTCTCCTCCTCTCCTCCTGTGAGGCTGGGAATCAGTGCAGACTGCAGAAACATCACACACAGTGTCTGAAGGAGGCGGAGCACAGCAACTCCTTACTTGTAGTTGAATTGAGAAAATGAAACTGTCTGAGAAGCAGCTCTGCTCTTGCTGACAGACTGCTGCTGCTTCTTTGCTAGACCTAGACTGGGCCGGGCCCCCTGAGCCGCCGGGCCCAGTCGCACTTGCGACTGCTGCGACCTCTGTAGTTACGCCACTGATCACAAGGAAATGGACAGCATGTGACTTAAATATGAGTGTCTGAGCAAAGGGTCTGAATACTTATGACCATGTGAAATTTCAGTTTTTCTTTTTTAATAAATTGTCTACATTTCTGTTTTTATTTCAGTGAAGATGGGGTGCAGAGTGTGCATTAATTAAAAAAATGAACTTTTTTGAATTTACCAAATGGCTGCAATGAAACAAAGAGTGAAAAATTTAAAGGGGTGTGAATACTTTCCGTATCCACTGTATATAAGTCTCACTGCATGCAGCCGCCACTAGGGGAGCTGACTGTATACAGCGGTACCTTGTATATTTAGTAAGCTCCCCCTAGTGGAAGGAGCAGTTTAGTGCTACATAGATTTACAAACATTTCAATGCACCGAAATCAGGACATGTCCCACTCATAGGACTGCCCCCGAACCATCCAAGAAAATCCACATATGGGAGGGCTTAAAACCTAAACCCCAACCCCTTTTATTGTCCGGTTTGAGTGATTGTCCCGTAACAATCAGGACTTTTTGGCAAGTCAGCAAAATGTAATATAAAAATTCTGGATCTTCTTTTTAATGCTTTTTTTGGTTTGTACCTCTGTTATTGGACTAAGGGAATGCACAGAAACCATTTAATGCTCAAGACTTAATATTTCCACGAGATTAGACAATAACCTTGGGGAAGTCTCAGAAGCTCTTTGTGCCGCTGCTTTTACACATGAAACACTTGTACGGAAGCGCCAACTCTTTATACTGCTTATTTCTATCAGGCAGGGGTCCTCGTGACGTCTTCCTTTGATGAGAAATTGATTCATCCCCTTCCCCTCCCCTCTTTGCAGAGATTTATTGTAAAGTCTATGATCCAAAAGTAATGGATTAATTTAAGTCATCTTTCATTTTATCTCCAGAACGTGCTGCGAGGTCCTCAGCCAAAATATTAATTACTAAAAAAACTAACAAAAGAGCCACATCGGGGAAATAGTATCCTTAAATTCAATGGCCATACACGACTAGTGCACAATGGGTTGACTTGGCGAGAAGTCAACTAAATGCTTACAAGGTGGCACCAATGGTTCTCCTTTCTGCTAGCTTTGACCCCTTGACCCCCATAGGTTGCTGCTAGAACCAGGGTTTGGAGCTGTTTATTGGAGACCCGTTCTCCCGCTGCCGGTGCTGTATTCACCCATTTCTTGGGCTCCATGCCACCGCACACGTACATCTCCGCGGGGGTCAGTGGTAAAGGCCGAATTGATTACTAGTCACTGTTCCTGTAAATACGCATTCATCTACAACTAACATGTGCACTACACTTTTATAGACCAAGTCCCTCCCACCAAGAGCACCAGTCATCATACTTGTTAACTCCTGACTAACAGGGGATCCGTATATATATTTAGCCCCTAGAGGGCAACAAACACACGGTAACAGGCATAACTGTATCACAGTTACCAACCCATGAGCAAAAAGCATTTTTGAAGTAAGGGGCGCAATGCACTCCCACACCCCTTACACCGATTCAAATGGGTCCGTCCGCAACCTTGGTAATCTGTGGCTGATGAATGGGAGAATAACTTTTTATCTGGCAACATCTGCGGCATCTCTTCTTAGTATGTCAGAACGTTGGAGCCACAGATGCCAATAGGTAGATGGTTCTTAGGGCTTACATTTAACACTCACAGATTACTAAGGTTGCGTATGGACCAATTCGAATTGGCGTAAAGAAGTGTTATTAACATGGTGGATGGCCAGATTTCAATTGGTGATATCAGTTTGCAGGACCTGATCCATTGGCTATGTAAGTGATCCATGCTACCTGGATGACAGCCCTGAGAACCACATCCTCTTCTTTTGATTAGCCTCAAAAGTGGAACCCGGGATGACATCAGGTACGAGGAGGTTCTTGGACATCCTGTCCTTTGGCCACAGATAACTGACATGGCTGTTGGTAGCGGACCCTGAAAATCAATTTGTACCAAGTCAAATTGGGATGGTTACAACCTTGTTCCCTGGGTATGCCAGAAAAATATCCAATTTTGGGGTGCCGGATAGATCAACCAGCTCTGAGAGTGAACTAACACTAGTTAGAAAAGGTGCAAAAATAGGGTCTTATCTGATATAGATGGAAAAGAATAAAGAGGTTCACTCACATTGTGTAACACACAAGATATTTGCTTAAAGGGAACCTGTCAGGTCGTGCTACCCCTCTAACCTATCACTACCTGTCCCTGCATCTTCCTATCTAATCTCTAACCATCCCTCTGTGTGCTAAAGGGGCCCTATAATGAGGGAGAAAAATAACATTTATACTTACAAACTGTCTCCAGTTGGAGACTGGAAAGGAGGGCTCCAGGCTTCATTCTCCCCTCCTCACGCTGTCTCCACACACCCCGCTGGGCATCCTCATTCACCTAGGGCTGTGCCACGTCCTTTTTGAAATGTCCGCCTCTTGTGATCATGTGATGCTTGGGTCGGAACGTCATATCCGGTCCAATGCATTGTGGGGATGATCACGTGGTACAGGAAGAGCTCCGGCGCATGCGCACTGTGCATCTTGAAGCTGTCCCTTACCACGTGATCATCCCCACAATGCACCAGGCCGAATATGACGTTCCGGCCCGAGCATCACATGATCACGAGAGGCGGACATTTCAAAAAGGACGTGGCACAGCCCAAGGGGGTTGAGGACGCCCAGCGGGGCATGTGGAGACAGTGTAAGGAGGGGAGAATGGAGCACGGAACACGCCTTTCCAGTCTCCAACTGGAGACAGTTTGTAAGTATAAAACTTATTTTTCTCCCTCATTATAGGGCCCCTTTAGCACAGAGAGGGATGGTTAGGGATTAGATAGGAAGGTGCAGGGACAGGTAGTGATAGGTTAGAAGGGTAGCACGACCTGACAGGTTCCCTTTAATAAGGAAACAGCTGCTGCAGATGCAAAACCCAACGCACATGATCCAAAAATAAGGACAGAAGACATGCTCACTCTCTGCTCCTGCTGAAGACATTCTAAGGAAAATCCAAGAAGGATCACAAATATTGTGGTTCTTTTCCTGAAGAAGAAGCCTGTAATGGGTTTGAAACACGTTGAATAAAAAACAATATCTCTACTGGTGTGTCCTGGATCTTCCTTGGAAAGACTTCAGCAGCAGCGTGGAGTGAACATGTCCTCTGTCCAACTCTGAAAGTGGGTATTTTATATGTTACCCATGGGGTGCAGCTTAGATGTCCTTATTTTGGTAAGTATGTGAATGTTGGTGTGGCGCCCCGTTGGTCAGGCGTCACACTAATAAAAGCGGTGTAATTTTCCCCAACTGTAAGTGGATGCAGAGTTGGTAGGAGGGACCCAATTCCAGCACTCCCACACTCAATCCAGGGAAGGAGCTCCCTTGGGGGAGGGTTAGGCTAGTCGGGAGGTCAGAACAGGTGAGTTGCAGACAAGACCTGAGGTAAGATGAAATGAGGTCCTGAGGGGACCTTGAGAGAGGGTGCCTGACGCATGAGTCTGGGCCCGAGGGAGAAAGGGGGATCCCAGTACGGAGCGACCATGCTCCAGGACGCTTTCCCAGTCCACCACGGAAAGCCGGATCCGAGGAAACGGCCGGAGTCCACCCACGCAGTAGTCAACCGGTTGCGGCGGCCTGTCACTCACGGAGCCGTCCACCCGGTTCCACAAGAGGTTGGAGTCCAAGCAGCAGAGGGGGAGAGAAACTCCATTACTACCTCAGCGGGATTGGGAAGAGACTTACCCGGGCAGGGCTAACAAGGACACGGGTTTGTTAACCAAGGCATACCACGGGTACCTCCAAACTGCCTTGCATCCATTTACAGCCACCCGAAAGGTCACCTGTGAATTCCATCTTTACTGCACTGTGAACTGTGTATTCATTGGATGCTCGTTTTCAGTAAAGTTCTCGGAAAGAGTGAACTTGCTGTCTGTCTGTGTGCCGCAAACAGTGACTTTTATTTCAGCTATCGCTGACCCGGAGGCCCAGGTTCACCTGTAGGAAGCTATAACACCCTTGCCACAATACCATCGCCCTCTGGAGGACTGTGGTGGCGCTGGTGATCCCTCACCAGGTACTACAGGTGACGTCACAAATTATCCTAATAGAAACTGTACTTTTTAAGAAGTCACTGACCCCAGGGCCACAGACTTGGGTGCAGCCCGTGATAGCGTCCCCCCTGACACCGTGCCCGAGCTCTGAGTACCCTGGCCTGGTGGGTCATAAGACTTTCTTCTGGGCTCACAAACAGGATCTTGTGACCCGGTGTTACCGGGTACAGTGCTCCTTTGAACTATTTAACTTTGGACTTTATCATCAATATATGGTGCCAAAAATGGGTTCCCGCCATTTCTACCGGAAATCCCAAGATGGCGACATATGCATGTGAGAATCAGACATGTGCAGGCCTGGGGTGTGCCTCAGCCCCTAGAGGAAGGAGGGCCTAGACAGAGCGCGAAAACATTTGGCCGCCAATCAACCAAGGGGGCAGCCCACGGAAGCGGCCTCAGGGTTGCCGCCCATACAAAGACAAACCAGAAAAGAAGGACAGAGTAGGAGAAGGAGCCTTCGTACCCACAGCATGGTGACACCCCGATGGCGTGACATAGTGTGTGAGTCGAGGAGCAGGCCAGGACCGCACGTAGAGACCCGGAAGCGCCTCCCTCTTGACACTGGAGGGAGATGCCGACTACTGGAGAGACATGTCTGGGAGGCTCCGCCAGGATATGGAGGAGGCCTTGGAGTGGGTGTGCCGACGGTGGAGTGTAGAACCATGCTGATGAACATGCGGAAACTGAGAGGCGCGGGATGCAACTGTAGCAGCACAAGCGGTCATGGAATACTGTGCCTCGTTACCACCTGTTCCGCCACCCATCCAAACCCGGGACACAGTGACTCAAATGGAAGCCCTTGTTGATCCACAGTCCCGGCCCAGTAGCGCAACCATCCCCAGAGGAGCCGGATGTCGTAGTGGAAGGCGAGGAGGTGGGTGATGAGTCATACTCCAAGGATCCAGATGACAGCAAAAGAGCCTCCAGGTAGAACTCTAGAGGGCGCATGGTGGACAGTATGGCAACGGCAGGGTGCCCCAATCTCAGTGGGTGCGGCTAAGTACAAT
This sequence comes from Allobates femoralis, assembly GCA_033576535.1. NCBI lineage: Eukaryota > Metazoa > Chordata > Amphibia > Anura > Aromobatidae > Allobates > Allobates femoralis. Next base: position 81,816,354 of record JARQOC010000007.1, read on the forward strand.
AGAAATTGTACTTTTTAAGAAGTCACCGACCCCAGGGCCACGGACTCAGGTGCAGCCACCCATGATATCCTTCCCCCCTGACACCGTGCCCAACTCTGAGTACCCTGGCCTGGGCAGGTCATTGGTACCAAAGGCAGGACTCAAGAGTGACTATATCTCAATGTGCCGCCATGGAATCTTCTGTGTGCATGACTCCTAGGAGGGTTTCTTTGTTCTGTTTTTCTTTTCTAAATTACGGAGCGCCATGTCACGGTTTATTACTCTATTTCACATAAATACACTGATCAATACTGATTTACCTTCCAAGGCGGGCCTAGAAGAAAGCAGAAAAAGCATTATAAATGGCACTTTAGATGGCTGCAAATCAAGGTTTAAGGGTTGGGCTGTGCGTGCGGTCATTTTAAGGTGATTCTTAGTCCAGAATGACTTTTCATTTCATTCCCTATCATACAAGGGGATGTACCGGAGCTGCCAAATTGCAGCTTTATTTCTGCTGAATTACAAACAATTAGTTTCTGAAAATGAAAAACGAGGGTCCACATTAATGATGACCGCCGTGACCTGGCCGCACTGTCCCAGCCATTAACATACAAGGAATAATGAGGGGCAAATTAGGAGCAGGGGAGACACTAGAAATGTAGAAATTAAAAGTTCAGTAGATCATTTCTGCTCTCCGTCCATCCAACTTTCCATAAAATGAATTCTAACATTGTCTCATTAAGTTACAGACGGGGTTTTGTATGCACAATCCTGTTAGCGATGATATAGGATGTCAGGCCTAATGAGAAGCTGGAACTCCAGCATTTCTGCTAGATGAAAGATTCCGAAGGAAGAAGGTAAAAGGCTATGCTACTCGCAGACTAACAAGCACCTACTGAAAGAGGCGCCGCGCGGCTCAAAGGGAAGTCTGAAAATAACTGTTTTATGGTGTAAACTGCAAAACATCAAGAAATACCTGCAAGTGGGGGAAACGCAACGCGCGTCAGTCACCTGTCCCTGACACCGATCACAACACAAATCTCCGCACTTTAGTTATGCAACATAAACTTGGATTCAATGTACAGAAAACTAGGGCACTATAGTCATAAATCTGTACATTTATTGCTTACGTCAATACTATTATATAAACATTGTAAAGTACTGTAGTTCTTACTACTGATTGGCAGTGGCGTGGCTTCATGCGAAAGCTCCAAATGGCCCCCAATTATTGCAAAACTTTAATCACCGTAGCCCTTTTTCTATGGGCCAGTGGGACTTTTGGGGCCCCTAGGCTGCAGGCCCGTCTGCGTATCGCAACCCCTGCACCTGTTTGTAGTTACGCCCCTGCTGAATTGGTCCTAGTGTCCACACATTACTCTACCTTTCCACAAAATTCTTGGGAAAACCTAAACTTTTCTTTTTATGTTTTTTAAATAAGTTTTTCCAGCAGAAAAGTTCTGAAATTTGCTAATCTTTACTATGCATTAAGATCTTTTGTAACGTTCTCTGCATTGTGACATGCTCCTTCGGATCGGTTATAAGCTAATAACCCATTCCTCCATTCTCCCAGTAAATAATCACTTTAAACCGTATTAGTACTTTACACGTCGCAACATTGCATGCAATTTCACTTGCAACTTACTGGTTGCAGAAATCATGACACATTGTTACATTTGTACACAGCCACAAAAAGTAACAATGTGTCAATGATTTACACTGCAACAAGATCTGCTGCAGAAGTTTGTCACTAGAAGTTGGTGTGAGTAAAGCGGACCCTTAGACTTGTTTGCATTCCTGTGAAAAAACCTGTTTATGCAGATGTGTCTCAATGAATTAGAAGATCATCAAAAAGTTAATTTATTCAGTAATTCAATACATAAAGTGAACACATATATTATATAGAGTCATTACATACAGTAATCTATTTCAAGTGTTTATTTCTGTTAATGTTGATGATTATGGTTTACAGACAATGAAAAACCAAAGGTCATTATCTCAGGAAATTAAAGTAGGGAGGACGAAGTGTGAAAACTGCGCCGCCGTATTCCACCAGACATCAAGGGGTGAATATAATATTCAATTATTAGTCAACGCGTTTCAGAGCTCCCGGAAATGCCCTGAAGCATGGCAATTATGATATTGATTTGTCCTGAGGAAAGAGCACTGAAACGCGTTCCCTAATAAATCAATATTATATTCACCCTTTGATGTCTGGTGGAATACGGCAGCGTGGTGTTTAACCCTTCATCCTCCCTACTTATAGGCACCACGCTGGGGACTGCAGAAGCGTGATCTGCTTTTATAGTGGTTGTGACTCTCACAAACACACAAGGTGAAGCCTCTGATACCTATTTAGGTCATATTTTATCTCTCAGACCCTTCATCCTCCCTACTTTAATTTTCTGAGATAATGACCTTTGGGCTTCCATAATCATCAACATTAACAGAAATAAACACATGAAATAGATCCCTCTGTGTGTAATGACTCTATATAATATATGTGTTTCACTTTATGTATTGAATTACTGAAATAAATGAACTTTTGATGATATTCTAATTAATTGAGATGCAGCTCTAGGTGATTTCCAAACGCTAGCTTTATCCATCAGTCTATTTCCCTACATTGATATCAGATCATACAGATGATGGCAGTGATGGGCCAGCTCAGCCTAGGCAGCTGCAGGAGATGGTCCTGATAGGAACACTCAGAGGAGACTGGGGTGACCCATTACTCATACACAGAGAGGATAATAAGTATTTGATACTCTGACAATTTTGCATGGTTTCCCACCTACAAGGAATGGAGAGGTCTGTCATTTTTGTCATAGGTACATCCCAACTATGGGAGACAGAATCTAAGAAAAAAAATCCAGAATCACATTGTATGATATTTTCATAATTTGCATTTTATTGCATGGAATAAGTATTTGACACAATTGAAAAACAGAGCTTAACATTTGATACAGAAATCTCAGACGTTTCCTGTGGTTCATGACGAAGTTTGCACAAATAACTCTACGGGTCATGGAAAATGGCACAAATGTGCAATTGTTTGTCTTTAAAAACTTCTGAATTTTTTTCACCAGTAATAGTATACATGTTTGGTATCTACAAACTCGTACTGTCCTGAGGCCTCACACCGACACGTCAATTTTACCATACAGTGAACACGGTGGATAAAAAAAAAACAATAGTTTAATTGTCCTTTTTTTTGTCAATTTCACCGCACTTGGATTTTTTTTCTGTTTTCCAGTACACTATAGGGCAAAATGAATGATATCATTCAAAAGTACAATTCATCCCATAAAAAACAAGTCCTGATATGTCTATATCGATGGAAAAAAAAATTATGGCTCTTGGAAGAAAGGGAGGGAAAGCTAAAACCAGAAAAAGGAAATTGCTAGGGGATGAAGGGGTTAAAATACAATCAGAGCGTATACTGTAACATGAAGGACAATGTCCGTCCATCTGTCCGTGACCTCAAGCTGAAGAGCACTTGGGCTATGCAGCAGGACAATGATCCAAAACACACCAGCAAGTCACCTCTGAAAGGCTGAAGAAAAACAAAATGAAGACTTTGGCGTGGCTGAGTCACAGTCCTGGCCTTAATCTGATTGAGATACTGTGGCCGGACCTTACAAGGTGGTTCATGGTTAGAAACCTCCATTGCGGCTGAATTACAACAATTCTTCAGAGAGGAGCGGCCTAAATTCCTCCAAAACAAAAGACTCATTGCCAGTTATCACAATCGCTTGATTGTAGTTCTTTTTCACACAGGGCCCTGTAGGTTTGGATTTCTTTTTCTCTTATTAATAAAGAACTTAATTTATAAATTGCACTTTGTGTTATCTTTGTCTAATATGTAAATCTGTTTGGTGATCTGAAACACTTAAGTGTGAGAAGCATGTAAAAGAATATGAAATCAGGAAGGCAGGGATCACTTTTTCACACAGGACCCTGTGGGTTTGGATTTCTTTTTCTCTCAATAATAAAGACCTTTATTTATAAATTGCACTTTGTCTTATCTTTGTCTAATATGTAAATTTGTTTGGGGATCTGAAAAATGTAAGTGTGAGAAACATGTAAAAGAATAAGAAATCAGGAAGAGGATGACCACTTTTTCACACAGGGCCCTGTAGGTTTGGATTTCTTTTTCTCTTAATAATAAAGACCTTCATTTATAAACTGCATTTTGTGTTATCTTTGTCTAATATGTAAATCTGTTTGGTGATCTGAAACTCTTAAGTGTGAGAAACATATAAAATAATAAGAAATCAGGAAGACTACATTTTCACACAGGGCCCTTTAGGTTTGGATTTATTTTTCTCTTAATAATAAAGCCCTTTATTTATAAACTGCATTTTGTGTTATCTTTATCTAATATGTACATTTGTTTGGTGATCTGAAACTCTTAAGTGTGAGAAACATAAAATAATAAGAAATCAGGAAGAGGAGGACTACTTTTTCACACAGGGCCCTTTAGGTTTGGATTTCTTTTTCTCTTAATAATAAAGCCCTTTATTTATAAAATGCATTTTGTGTCATCTTTATCTAATATGTAAATTTGTTTGGTGATCTGAAACTCTTAAGTGTGAGAAACATATAAAAGAATAAGAAAGCAGGAAGAGTAGGACCACTTTTTCACACAGGGCCCTGTAGGTTTGGATTTCCTTTTCTTTTTATAATAAAGACCATTTATAAATTACATTTTGTGTTCACTTGTGTTACCTTTGTCTAATATGTATATGTGTTTGGTGACCTGAAACATTTAAGTGCGAGGAACGTGGAGAAGAATAAGAAGTCAGGAAGGGGGGGGGGACAGATTCACACCACTGTATATATAATGGTTATTTGACATTCATAGCACAAAGTACATTCTTCCCCATATACATAGAATATACCATCCTTTGAACTATCTAACATATTCAGCTGCTAATTAACTAATTTTCAGCTTAGGTTATCACAAGGAAACTTGACTACAGAAGTTTTTAATTCCTTCAAGATGTTACCGAGGCTTCCTTGAAGGATAATGCACAACTTCATTTGATTTTTATTAATAAGCAAGTTTTCGAGACGGCTAATTTGAAATAGTTTAGATATCTGCAGGCATCATGTCTCATTTAGTTGGAGCTTTGCATGAGAAAGTCTGATGCTTTTTCCGCACTTTCTCTAATTAACTCCTTCACCCGTGACACTACTCGGGCAGGAATTTGCACATGAATCTCTGGATATGACCCTGAGTTTTGTCAAGCTTTTAAGGTGTCACGTATGAACGGATATTATGGAAAAGAAGCTTCTATTACATGGAGGGAAGTCGGCAATTAAGAGACCGTCCAATGACTTTGTAGATTAGTTCATTAGTGCGCATATGGATGAAGGTTAATAGAAATCAGGGAGGGACTACACTAATGATATTCCGTGACATCCGCCCAAAAACAAGGGTTAGTAAAACTGTACAATAAATCCTAACGTTCCTCAAGTGCAAACAGTGAATTACATATTGTGTTGATCCCCCCAAAATTTTTTATAACAAAAAAAACACTATTAATTTTTATTCAAAGCCTTAATAGTAAGCATACCCCATCATATATAGGTATAACGTCTCTACACATGGTGTCCCAAGCATTGGACACCACGAGTGGTCCAGGGTTGAAGTTTGAAGGACTTGTGAAAACCATGCTTCTTTCTTGTAGAGGTAACTGAGGTCCCTCTGTTATACCCCTTGGTAGACGTGGGTAATCGCACCTCTTCATATGTCCTATTAAGACATATATTCATTATAAAGTGTGGACACCGGCTATTGGGACTCTCCACGATTGAGCTGTTACGTATTGAATGAACAGTCAATTATGTGATTGGCCATCATGGCAGTAGGATCCCAAAGATCACCAATTTATTCCCCATGCAGTGATGTGCAGTGATGTCGGGAATAATTCTTTAAAGGGAACCAACCACCCCAAATGACCCCCCAGACTGTTAATATGTGTCCCTACACCCAGCACACACATTTGGGGCAATCGTTTTTGCTAAAAAAACTGTTTAGTAGAAGCTAAGATATATGTTTATAAAGTTTAAAAAATGTGGCTGACTGGGTGTTACCTAGCTTGTCCTCCTGCAGTGTTCCATGTGCCTGTCAGCCTCCTCTTCCCCCCTCCCTTCAGTAAAGCCCTGCCCTTTCAGCCTCTCAGGTTTCAGCCTTTCAAGTGATCCTAAACCCAGAAACTGACCCCCCCTTATCTTTAGACCTGTCCCTGCACCCCCTCTTATCATTTCTAGACATCCCTTTTGCAGAAAAAAATCGCTTTTGTAAAGTAATAGAAAAGGTTATTACTTTGTCCTGTGTGAGTTGTCTCTTTCTGTGGAAGCCGCAAATGCCCCGCCTGTCTGCTGCTGCCTGGTAATTATGCACGCCCCTCTCTGTTTCTAAGAGCCTGGCCGCGTCATGAAAGGGGCGGGGCTAAATCGCGGCATAATAGCGAATGATAAGAGGGGGTGCAGGGACAGGTCTAAAGATAAGGGGGGGTCAGTTTCTGGGTTTAGGATCACTTAAAAGGCTGAAACCTGAGAGGCTGAAAGGGCAGGGCTTTACTGAAGGGAGGGGGGGAGGAGTCTGAAAGGCACATGAACACTGCAGGAGGACAAGCTAGGTAACACCCAGTCGGCCACATTTTTTAAAGTTTATAAAGCTATATCTTAGCTTCTACTAAACAGTTTTTTTAGCAAAAACGATTGCCCCAAATGTGTGTGCTGGGTGTAGGGACACATATTAACAGTCCGGGGGGGTCATTTGGGGTGGTTGGTTCCCTTTAAATATACAGGCAGGACATTGGTTACGTTTTCACAGGCCCTGCCCATGAGGTCCAACGCTCCCATTTCTAAGCTTCCATTCACCTAGACCATTCACAGACACCCTAATCTCGCACCTTGCTAGAGTTAGTTAAATGTGCTAGAGTTAGTTTTAATAATATTTCCCTAAAATTTACACTGCAAAAATGTTAAGGCTTCAATACAATAAAGGGGTGTATAGGTAAGAAATGTCTGATCAATAGGAACCCCCCCGGATTACTGTAAGAAAGCTCACGCCCACAATTTTTTTTACGCAATGCGCAGGACTGGATGAAGCAGCTGTTTGTGAACTGATTCTGGAGAACCCTGGGCTCCTTTCAGTATGGTATCGTGAGCTCCTACGTACAAACTGTGGGCACCTAGGTACAGAGTGTGAGCTCCTAAGTAGAAACCATGAGCTCCTTGGTGCAAACCACAAACTACTAGGTACAAACTGTGAGCCCCTAGGTACAAACTGTGGGCACCTAAGTACAGACCGCAAGCTCCTTGGAACAAACCGTGAGCTCCTTGGTACATGCCATGAGCTCCTACAAATGAATCGCGGGCTGCTACATACAAACTGTGAGCCCCTGGGTACAATCCGTGAGCTCCTAAGTACAAACTGTGAGCCCCTAGGTACAATCTGTGAGCTCCTAGGTAAAAATTGTGGGCTCCTAAATACAAACTGAGCTCCTTGGTACAAACTGTGAGCTCCTAGGTAAAAATTGTGGGCTCCTAAGTACAAACTGTGAGCTCCTAGGTAAAAATTGTGGGCTCCTAAGTACAAACTGTGAGCTCCTACGTACAGACCGTGAGCTCCTAGGTAAAAACCATGAGTTCCTTGATACAAACCGTGAGCTCCTAGGTACAAACTGTGAGCTCCTAGGTACAAACCGTGAGCTCCTAGGTTCCAACCTGTAAGTTCCAAGATACAAACCGTAAGCTCCTAGGTAAAACTGTGGGCTCCTAAGTACAAACTGTGAGTTCCTACGTACAGACCTTGAGCTCCTAGTTAAAAACCGTGAGCTCCTTGGTGCAAACCGTGGGCTCCTATGTACAAACCGTGAGCTCCTCGGTACAAACCGTGAACTCCTAGGTACAAACCGTGAGCTCCTTGGCACAAACCGTGAGTTCCTAGATACAAACTGTGGGTCCCTATGTACAAACCGTGAACTCCTAGTTACAAACCGTGAGCTCTTATGTAAAAACCGTGAGCTCCTTGGTACAAACCGTGAGCTCCTTGGTACAAACCGTGAGCTCCTTGGTACAAACTGTGAGCTCCTTGGTACAAACCGTGAGCTCCTTGGTACAAACCATGGGCTTCTACATACAAACCATGAGCTCCAAGGTGCAAACCGTGAGCTCCTAGGTAAAAACCGTGAGCTCCTAAGTACATACTGTGAGCTCCTACGTACAGACCATGAGTTCCTAGGTACAAACTGTGAGCTCCTTGGTACACACTATAAGCTCGTAGTTACGTAGATTCCCACATTAACATTTGCCATGTAGCACACACATCACTGACAACCAGGAACAGCAGAGAATTGTGGATCTGTCAACAATCGCTGCATTAGAAGAGATGTTGTTTCCATAGAGGGAATGATGTCAATTGCCAAACTGACAATAGTGCTTTCCCACGGTGACACAGGCTCTATTATTTAACATCTGTCAGACAATAATCTGAAGCTGGGGGTAAACAGTGCTAAATTGCGCGACAATTAATATGCACATAATTTGTAACAAGTCTAATGATGAGGATGAATCATTCTGTCATTGCCTCTGCCCTGGTGAGATATTGATATACAGGGAGCTCAGTTCTAGTTTTCTACAGTCAATTAATACATTTATTTCTGCTGATTGCTTCATGTGTTAAGAGCATTTTGCTAAAAAATAAAAGTGGGAACTCAACGTCTTCTACCCGGAGCGGAGAGCAGTCTACCACCCCGGACCCTGCGAACACTAGTATTATGTGATGGTAGAGCAACCAGTTGAATGTCCGTCATGTAATACTACATGTCACCAGCAGTGGCCGCCACTAAATAAATGGGAAGGGAACAAGTCAATACAAAACAACTTATTTTTAACCCCTTCACCCCAGGCGATTTTCCATTTTCTTCCAAGAGCCATAACTTTTTTACTTTTCCCTTGATATAGCTGAGCGAGCTCTTGTTTTTTTGCAGAATGAGTTGTACTTTTGAATGACACCACCCAAAAATATCAATTATTTTTTTCTTGTTTCACTTTTTATCCAATTTAATTTATTTGACATTTTGATAGATCGGACTTTTATGAATGCAACAATGCCGAACATGTGTATTTTTTTTTTTAATTTTAATGGAAAAAAGGGGGTAATTGTTTACTTTTTTTCATATTTTTTAAAACATTTTTTTTATTTACTATAGTTAACGGGTTAACAGCGACAGGCAGAGCTCTGCTCCACCCGCAGCTGTTAAAGGTACATGATGGCTGATTAAACTGGCCCTTATCTGCCGGGAAGGAAGTGGGTTTGGTGTGCGATCCTGTATCAAAATTGGAGACGCAACCTTTGATGTACAATTACGTCAGTGGTCGTGAAGGGGTTAAAGGGGATCTGTCACCAGGTTTTCCCAAATATAAAGTACGGTCATCATTCATATGGATGATCACTAACATGGTGTCCCCCAATCGCGCTCCTGCACAGGTGCGTCCCTCTGCCCTGCTGTATTATGCATGCACCATCTTTACCTTAGGATCATTGGCACAAAAAGTGCGCTTGCGCAGGAGCGCAATGGAGGACACTGTGTTTATGATGTAGGAACCACCATCACCATGAAGCAAGAAAAGGATGGCAATCACAAGAAGAAAGGAGGCACCGGATCCAGATCAGTGACACCCATTGGATCGGACCGCCCCATTGGTGAGTATAATAAAATCTCTTTATATGCCTTTCAGAGCAGTTTGGGGACATATATACGGCATTCTAGAAAGCTATAATATAGGGCGTGAAGATGCTCACCCTACTTTATATGGGGAAAACCTGGTGACAGGTTCCTTTTAAATATCTATAAATAGAGAGAGACACAGAGAGGCGCAAATGTGTCTTATCGTCTGAATAAGATTGTTTATCTGTGAGTGTATGTGCTCACCTGGCTCGGTTGTGCTAACCCACAACCAGTATGCTCGCCTGGACAGCTGCGGCTGGATCCGCACTTCCATGTGCACAGTGCTGGTATATTCACAATCGAGAGGAGTAGCGCTTAGATGATCCGCGCTGCCATCGGGATCAATGACGAGGAAGACAAGGCTTCTTAGAATGCTGCTGCTTTATACCCTACGCGTTTCGGTGCTGTCCCAGCACCTTCCTCAGGGGTACACCCTGCTGTACATACATAATCTGGAGCAGGGCGGGCTTTGGAGCTGAAGTCACCGGTAGACGCTCCTGCCCATTGTTCGCTCTGCGCCTGCGTGACGTCAGCGGCCGAGGAGGGGAGACACATAAAGGAGGTGGCACAGAGGGGCTGGAGGCGGGGAGGACACCAGGGAGCACAAGGACTTATTACTGATCAAGTGCCTCCGGACTACTTATCTGTACACTTTATAAAGTGTTTTGTAGAACTTACAAGGGGGGCTAGAGACATGGGGACCCCTTCTCTGAATGCAGCAGCCAAGCTGCATTCAGGGGTGCTTTCACTTTGGAAAGCACCAGGGGGGTGACAGGTCCTCTTTAAATCAACTTTTTGTGTATTTTATTTCCATTTTCATTAAAAAACAATATTAGCAGTCTTGCAGTTTTCACAGTGGCCTCTTTTAGAGTCATTCATCCTATTTTCTCAGAAACCGTTTACAGCAGTTTCCTTACCGTCACAGACAAAATTACAATCACTACACTTCTAAACAGAGCAGATGAAACAGGATCCACCAATGAAAATAGGTGATGGCACAAAACCGCAGCTCCCTCCTCCTTCACAATGACTTCGGCACACGCTGATTAGATGCTTCAATGCAACAGGTAGGTTCAGGGTCTGTTCACTGCTGCTAATGTTCATGTGTACAAAACAGCCTCAGTGGCCAGGAACAATTCTATTTTTGACTTGTATTGAAGATTTTGATATGGGAAAACATTGATAAATATATTTTATAAAATGAAAAAAAATTCAAAAATATGAAGGAGGACAGGAAAAAAACTTTTTTTTTTCTTTTTTTTAATCTTTTTGAAAAAGAAAGACTGTTCCATAAGAAGTGGAGCGGCGCCTCTTGGAGGAGGTATTGGGTTTAAATTTTATTAAAAATGCAGTGAGAGATCTTCTTTAAAGGCAGATTGCAGGCCAAGCGGATACACTGTGTTACAACTAGTGCAGCATGTTCTCGCCCCTCTTTTTACTGAACAGAGCATTAATATCATCTCCCATTGTTGTTTGTCCATTTTGGGACCCAGGTCACACTCTGCATCCTGCTTCTGATGAGGTCGGTGGGTACAGGGGCAGGCTTTAATACAGTTAGAGTAGGGACCGCGTATACCTTGACGTGGTGGGATGGCTTAGTCCATTTTGTGCAAAAAATGTATGTACCAAGTACACTTGGCACTTGCTTTTACTTATTTATTGCAGGGTATGTTGACATGATTGGTATATATGTTTTTCTTTGGGATTCCCTTTAAAGGGAACCAACCACCAGGATTTACCCACCTGTAATCAGTGCAGCAGGTGATTGACATGTGCCGCGTCAATCAGTATTTGGGCTTTTTTATTCCTCCCCTGTGGGCTTGTCTTTTTGCTGTAAGTCAAACCCCCTCCCTCTCATCCAGACTCATCCAGAGGGGAGGGGATTTGGCTTACAGCAGAAAGCCAAGCCCACAGGGGAGGAATAAAAAAATAAAATAGTGATGTCATGCTGCACACATCAATCACCTGCTGCACTGATTTACAGGTGGTTAAATCCTGCTGGTTGGTTCCCTTTAAAGGGATTATCTGTTATAATAAATTCACCTAAATAATCTGAATAATTTGACACTCATATTTCAAGTTTTACTTTAAAAATAAAAAATAAATTCCAGCAAATATGATTCATATCCACTTATGCATATTTGATGGGTACGATGCATTTGTTTTCCGTATGAAGATCTGAATAAAACGCTGTGAAGTGCTCCGCTGAGAGCGTCATCATTTATTAAAGCTAAATGTCCGCAAAGCTTCTACACGCGAAAATGAGAAGTTTGTGTGGTTTGGATCCCGGTATCAGTGTCACACAGGGGACGGTATCTGCAGTCATCATGTGGCTGGAATAAAAATACAACAATACTGATCTGTTTTCAGCTTTTTTCTTTATTACTGGATGAACGTTTCACTCACTTGTCAGATTCACGATAAAATCAGATACAAAACCATGATGCAGCCCAGGAAGGAAAACCCCACCAACCTCATTTTATTAATACTGCAGTAGTATTTAATTAATGCTGCCTTAAAATAATCACTTAATGTAACCAAATTGTGCTCAAGTACCGTATATACTCGTGTATAAGCCGACCCGTGTATAAGCCGACCCCCCTACTTTTGCCCCAAAAATCTGGAAAAACCTATTGACTCGTGTATAAGCCGAGGGTGGACCCCAGCACAGGTATACAGCCCCCAGCAGTGTGGTATACAGGCCCCCCCCAGTGGTATACAGGCCTCCCCAGTGGTAGTATACAGCAGCCCCAGTGGTAGTATACAGCAGCCCCAGTGGTAGTATATAGCATCCCCAGCAGCCCCAGTGGTAGTATACAGCAGCCCCAGTGGTAGTATATAGCATCCCCAGCAGCCCCAGTAGTAGTATACAGCAGCCCCAGTGGTAGTATATAGCATCCCCAGCAGCCCCAGTGGTAGTATACAGGAGCCCCAGCGGTACTATACAGCAGCCTCAGCAGCCCCAGTGGTAGTATATAGCAGCCCCAGCGGTAGTATACAGCAGCCCCAGTAATCCAGGGCCCCCCAGCCTTGCTCCGGTAACGTGTAAAGTAAAATATACTTATCACTGTCCCGCTGCCGTCTGCGCCCGCCGCTGCCGACATCCCCGATCCTCCATCTTCATGCGTCTTCTTCCGACTTCCTGTGTTCGGCGCCGGCAATGACGTCATTGCCTGCGACGAACAGAGGAAACTGGAAGAAGACCCATGAAGATGGAGGATCGGGGATGTCGGCAGCGGCGGGCGCGGACGGCAGCGGGACAGTGATAAGTATATTTTACTTTACAGGTTACCAGAGCAAGGCTGGGGGGCCCTGGATTACGGAGGCTGCTGGGGCTGCTGTATACCGTCACTGACTCGCGTATAAGCCGAGCGGGGTACTTTTCAGCGCAATTTTTGGGCTGAAAAAGTCGGCTTATACGCGAGTATATACGGTAATTGATCACTTGTAAAGTATAACGGTGGTTATGGGGAAAAGGGGAACCGGGGCGCCTGATCTACCCCTCAAGCTAGGGAGCTTTGAACTCATCCCATCTTAGGGAAACTCCTGATGGTGGAGAGGTCCGAGTGTCCACCCTAGCCCTGCTCCTGCTCAGCCCTGAGCTGATTCCCCCTCCCCGTCCCCTGGAGCAAGGAAGTAATGAAACCCACAGATAAAGACAGACAGGGGAGAGCCAAAACTCAAGCTCTCAGCACTCACACATGGGGAGAATACAATATGTGATAAGGGAGAAAACAAGTACAAACAACAGATAAAAATACAACAAGGAAGATATCACCAAACACCAAACCAGTAGTAAGTGTTTCCGAAAACTGGAACACCAAGCACAGGGGTGGTATCACTGGAGCAAAGCTGAAGCTATAATCGGCATAGGAGACTGTGCTTCACCATACTTAAGGGGTGGGGACCGGCCGTGACAGGACAGAAGCATCTAAAAACTGCAGCAACAAATTACCAGCCATGAGAAAGTTAACTCCTGCAAGACTGATGGCTAGTGAACACCAAAATGTCAACGCCCTAAGCTAAATGTAAAGGAAAACAAAGACCAAGACATCTCCTTTAACCTGAGCTACAAACTCTGTAAAAGGAATCTGTCAGGTTTTTGCCACCTCATCTACCAGCAAGATAATGGAGGCAAAGAGATCCTGAATCCAATGATCTTTCACATGGATTAATGTCTAAAGAAGTTCTCACACAATCAAAGCATTGAGTTATACAAACACAGCAGAACCCCCACCCACACCAGGATCTCAACAGAGATTGACAACTCACAGTCTATGCACAATCACAGCAAGAGGTGTGTCAGACTGCCCTGTGCGTGACATTCTAGTCCTGTAATGGTAATCACCAGGTGATAAAGCCTTTAGTTTAAGTAAACAAAAGCACACACACACAGGCAAGAGAAGCTCAGTTGCTTTTTGATTTTTTTTTAACCCTTTCATAGGAAAAACCTGCTGACAGATTCCCTTTAAACTCCTCCTCTCTCTGGCTGGTGCAGTGAGAAACAATGAGAGTCTTAGAACCCCTATTAAAGTGGTGGATAAATAGTGCTAATAAAAGCTATTTAGTGTTTGACCAATGAACACTCACTTCCACTCTTTCCCACCCATAGATAGGATTGGTGGTTTTTCTACAATAAAATGAGGACTCTTACTCAAACCTCACCCCATTAAATTAGTTATCTTCCCAATCTGTTGCTGTTTCCTAATATTTGTAATAAATCCCTTTTATTAGCAGCTGCAAGTTTCAATAAATAATGATGTCAAAAGGAAATGATCTTAAAAAATGAAATGTACTGAATGCTAACGATGGCTGCTGGCCACTAGGGGAGCTCACGTGAAAACTCTATGTACACTGAGCGCATTGATGAATCAGTATGCACTAGGCTCCTGAGCTCCCTCTAGTGGTGGCTTCAGGTAGCGAGCATGATATCTTTTAACTTTATATTTCTGCAAATGAATCGGATCAGCAAAAAAATTGGGACTTGAAAACAAAATCATGATTACAAAAATAATAGGCCTTCACTTTAAGGCTCTGGAAGATTAACTATAGGGTAATTTCTCGAATGTCTAATTGTTTTATACTTTATTGGCTTGTCTTCGCCACACGTAGATAGTTGAGACACTTGGGTCTCGGGATTAAGCATCCTGTCGTCTTTGGTCTTTCATTTAAATTTTCATTCCTTTGCCGAGATTGATAGAAATAAAACTTAAATGGAGAACACATTTGAGACGCCGTCGGTGAAGAATATGTTGTCAGCCTAATGAAAAGATATCAATTTTCCCCACTTTATTCAATAAATTGCGAGACATTTTGCAAATGGATTGGATTAAAAAGGAAACACAGACTCCCGGAGAGGAGCCATCACGGGGATAGAAACTTCTTTGGCGCAGGGGAGGCTAGAAACCTTTAAAGCTAGAAATCTGATACAAAAATACTATATCACCAATGTATAAGATCGAGAGGGACCATATTATTCTCATACTTTGTCATAGTTTCTCGGGAACTTCAGATCAATTTAGGATTGAGGACTATAAAATTACAACAGACGAACAATATGGGGAATTCCGGAACCTAAATGGTGACCAAACTGTGTCCACCCAACCCTACTACACCCTACCTATTCTTCACATGTTCTACCTCTACTAAACAGGCAACGTCAACAAAAAGTTAAAGCTATAGTCCTGAAAATGTGACTTACTTTATATTAAGCCAGGACTATAGGTGGAAAAACTATCAGGACCTAACAAACATGTGTGACCCACATAAGGTCCTCATGGTGGGGCCCAAAGAGAAGTTAAAGAGGTTTTCACCTACTAATGTGACCTACTTTCTTTTGTCCTAACTAAGCCTAACTATCACTATAGCAAGACACTTCTGCTATCTACCCTGCTCCTGTAATCTTATCTCTAAAGGGCCCGTCACACGGGGCGACATCGCCGCCAATTACATAGGAGACGTAGGGGCGTGGCCTATTGGCTGCGACATCGCCCCTATGTCGACTCATGTAAAGGGGCGATGTTGGTAGCCGTCGGGAGGCCGCCTGGTTTCAGAGCAGTGCTCTGAAACCAGGCGACCGATCTGGGGCGATGTGCAAACATCGCCCCATGTAACTGGCCGCCGGCGACCTGTCAGGTGATGGGAGCCATAGGCTCCCATTGTCCTGCATCGCCGCTAGGGTTTTGAGACACCCCGGTGGTGATGCTGTCTGTCAACTCGCTGGCGCGGTGCTGGAGATGTGGCCCCATGTAAATGGCGGACGGCGAGGCTGGCGGGGCGCAAAAAACGTGCACACACCCGCCAGTTGCTACCAACATCTCCAGCCCCGTCGCCAGGTTTGACGGGGCCTTAAGACTCTCCCAAATACCTTTATTATTGATCTAGCGTAAGGGGCCGTCACACGCGTCAATATTGCTGTCAATGTCGCTGCTGCACGTGACGTTGCAGCGATATTGACGCGTGTGACATGGTGACTTGATGGTCGCCAGGTGTTCGGACAGGTACGAAAACTTGGCGATGGTCGCCCGGTGAACACCGTGTGACACCAGGAGACTAGCGAGAAGCCAGCTCCCAGCGCCTCCCAGCAAGCGCTGGGAGCTGGTATCCATGGTAAACAGCGGGTAACTAAGCGCTGCGCTCTGCTTAGTTACCTGCTTGTTTACATGGATACCAGCGTTATTGCTGATACTGGTGAGTCTGCCTGTGTGACAGCTCACCAGCGATCAGCCGTCAATGTCACCAGCGAACATTGATGTGTGTTACGGGGCCTGTAGATCTTCCGGGCTGCAGACCAGAATTGGACAAACTCAGCAGGGCACGTTACTTGTGGGGTTGGTACTGCTTCTCTGTCAGTGACACCAGCCTGGCCAAGCATGCCCAGATCACACTTACCCTCCATCAGTGACGTGCCCTACTCATTTGTTCCAATTTCCGGTCTACAGCCCGGAGGATCTAAGCTGGAACAACAGTAAAGGTATTTATTAGCATCTCAGAGATAACCAAAAAGGGACTATATTATTCTCATAATTTGTCATAGGGTCTCAGGAACATCAGGCCAATTTACGATTGAGGACTAAAGTTACAACAGATGAACAATATGGGTAATTTGGGAACCTAAATGGTAACCAAACTGTGTCCACCCAACCCTACTATTATCTGTCACCTATTCTTCACATGTTCTAATTCTAAGGGCCCTTTCACATCAGCGTTTTTTTAAATTTGCGGCAGATGCGGTGAAAAAACCGCATCTGCCGCAACTGCCGCATAACGGTTCCACTTGCGGCACGGTTGCGGTTTTTTCCATAGGAAGTATAGGGGGACTTGCGGCAGATGCGGCAAGTGCGGTATTGCACTTGCGGCAGGTGCGGCAGAGAAAAAAACCGCGGCTTACTGCGGTTTTTTTCTCTGCCGCACCTGCCGCAAGTGCAATACCGCACTTGCCGCATCTGCCGCAAGTCCCCCTATACTTCCTATGGAAAAAACCGCAACCGTGCCGCAAGTGGAACCGTTATGCGGCAGTTGCGGCAGATGCGGTTTTTTCACCGCATCTGCCGCAAATTTAAAAAAACGCTGATGTGAAAGGGCCCTAAGTATACAAAGTCAATGAAAAGTTAAAGCTATAGTCCTGAAATGTGACTTAATTCCCTACCCTGGAACTCTCTACCCCAACACGTCAGACTCTCACCCATCGTGGAAACCTTCAAAAGGAACCTGAAGACTCACCTCTCCCGACAAGCCTACAACCTGCAGTGATCCTCAGTCTACTGAACCACCGCACGGCCAGCTCTACCCTCTCCTGCTGTATCCTAACCTATTCCTTGTAGACTATGAGCCCTCATGAGCAGGAATATCTCTCCATCTGTACTTGTCTGTGCCTTGTATTGCTCATGTTTATTGCACTTGTCTATGTTTGCCCCTTTTCACATATAAAGCGCCATGGGATAAATGGCACTATAATAATAATAGTAACAATAATCTACTATATAATTGCTCTATTGTGTCTGTCTGTCTCTCTGTAACCAAAATCCCGCATCGCTGATTGGTCACTGAGCGGCAACGCCCCCCAGCCAGGGCCCCCACCCGATTGGCTGTTCCCGCTGTCACTCACTACACCCAGCCCTCTATTCTTTTTACTATCAAATGGGAAGAGTTGTGTGTTTGGGGAAGAAGATGAGGAGCAGAGTGGAGGATGGGGCACCTGCCTACTCCACTGCCGGGGCCACAGCACTGGGATGGAGAGCACACAAACTCCTGGACACCAACACCGCCGCACACTGACACCTCCGCACACCGACACCGCCGCACACAGACACCGCCGCACACAGACACCGCCGCACACAGACACCACCGCACACAGACACCGCCGCACACAGTCACCGCCGTACACAGACACTGCTGCACATCAACACCGCTGACCACCAACACCGCTGAACACCGACACTGCTGCACACTGACACTGCTGCACACAGACTCCACTGAACACCGACACTGCTGCACACTGACACCGCCGCACCAACACTAATGAACACTGGCCCTGCTGTAGTTATCTACTATAAAATCATCTAATTCTGTCTGTTTGTCTGTAATGTGGAAAAAAGGAGATGCTGTAGAATTCTGCTGGAGCGCCAAGGAACACCACAGGAGGGGTAGAGTTTAACAAACCTTTATTTGAGCCCCATGCACACTCCACAACGCGTTACGACGGTTTCGGAGACCGTCTTCATCAGGTGGTTCCATAGACGGAAAAACTATCCGGATCTAACAAACATGTAACCCACGTAAGGTCCCCATGGTGGGGCCCAAAGAGAAGTTAAAGAGGTTTTCACCTGCTAATGTGACCTACTTTCTTTTGTCCTATGCCTAACTATCACTTTCCCAATATACTTCTACTATGTACTCTGCTTCTGTAATATTATTTCTAAGACACTCATACCTTATTTTTTGATCTTCAGGGCTGCGGATCGGAATTGGACTAACTCAGCAGGGCACGTCACCGGTAGGGACGATACTGCCTCTCGGTGAGTGACAACAGTGTGGCCACACTTGTCCGGATCCCACTTAGCCCCCACCAGTGACGTGCCCTGTTTGTTTGGTCCGATTTGTGGTCTGCACCCTGGAAACTCAAAGCTAGAACAACAGTAAAGGTATGGTATTTACGAGCATCTACCCTTTGGTACCAGGCCTGAGGAACAGATGAAGACTTTGACGAGGAAGAAGACAGAAGAGGAGGGAGGCCCTAGTGGGGAGTGTTGGGCCCAGTATAGGTAAAGCCATAGATAGGTGAGCATAACCGGTTTCTACTTTTTATCTTTTTTCCCAGTAGATTCGATTTGAAACCAAACTTGGTCGCTGCAAATTGAATCCACCTCTCTCTCCCGAAAGAATCTGCCTGATTCAGATGTCATAGGATTCACCCACCTCTAATTATGGTTGATCATTATGAATAGACATGAATGGGCTCCGTAAGGTCACGTGAGCTCTCCACCATGTACACAAATGACAATATCCGCCACCTTATAAAAAGTTATATAAGCACTAGAGAGACAAAAAGCCCCAGACTGAAGAAAGTAACATAACATTCATTGCACATCCACATCTTCCGCAGTTAGTAAGCCTTAGGAGATAGAACATATGTTTAGTTTTATGTTGTCGGTTCACATTTCTGTTTAATGTGCAGTTGTGTGCGGGCAACGAACTCTATTCAACCCGCTTATCAGGACAAATACATTTGATGCAATGTTCCTTGAAATATCACACTCTTGAGTGAAAAGATAGAGCAGCAAGATAGTGAACTGGAGGAGCGCCCCTAGTGGCCACACATCATGTCAGCAGGATTGTACGTAGCTTCCTCCAGGAGAATGCAGTAGGGCATGCTTAATGGGAACCTGTCACCAGGTTTTTGCAACCTAATCTGAGAATAGCATAATATAGGACCCAAGATCCTGATTCCAGCGATGTGTCACTTACTGTGCTGCTCAGTGTAGTTTTGATAAAATCACTGTTTGATCAGCTGGAGATTATCATTAGCAGTCTACTTGGCCTGCTGACAGATAGTCTGCCATATTCACAGACTGCTAAATCTGCAACATTTTATCAAAATGACAGCAAGCAGCTCAGTAAGTGACACATCGTTGGAATCAGGATCTCCATTTCTACATTATGCTGCTCTCAGATGGGATGGCAAAAACCTGATGACAGGTTCCATTTAAAGCTAGTTTATACCCCCCCCATCTATCACTATATGTACCTGTAGCTTTATAATACTAAGGTAATCATCCCTGTCTGAGCTCAGAGTGTAATGTGAAAGGTGAAAGAAAGGCATTTATACACTTACATTTCAGTCTACACGTTGCAGGAGGGGGACGGTCTGGCAGGATAATAGTTAACTCACTATTAACTTGCATGGCTAAAGGACCTGTGTGATGTAACGATCATGTGACCATAGTGGGCGGAGCTAAGTGAGCATACTCATGTCCTATGGAGGCTCTGCCTAGTGTAGTCACATGGATGTGACATCACATCAGGTATCCCTGTATGTTCTGACATGTGGCTGAAATGTTAACTATTGACCTGCCAGGCAGTCTACCTCCTTCAAGATATAGACTGCCTTATTCACATAAGTAAATGTAAGTGTATAACTGCTTTTATCACCTTTAACATTACACTCTGAGCTCAGACAGGGATGGAGAGACTAGTACTATGAAGATGCAGGTACAAATAGTGATAGCTGGGGGGCAGAAACGAGCTGACAGATTCCTTTTAAAGCGAACCTGTCACCCCCCCGGGCATCAAAAGCTATAATAGCCACCTTCTGCAGCACTAAGGCTGCATTCTGAGAAGGTGCCTATAGGCTTTTGATGCCCTTTATAGTATGAAATATTAAGTTAGGTAAATGCTCACTCTAGTGAAGATCGAAGACCGGGAGGCGGGGTTTCACGCTCCTCCGGCCCGCCCCCTCTTGTCAATCATTGTGCGCGCCTGCTGCTGTCTCCCCTCAGTGTGGAAAATGAACGCGCGTCTCCGTTCTCATGCACGGAGCCGCGCATGCGCTGTGCGCCCGGTGTCGACTTCCTGGACACCGGGCGCACAGCGCATGCGCGGCTCCGTACAGGAGAATGGAGACGCGCGTTCATTTTCCACACTGAGGGGAGACAGCAGCAGGCGCGCACAATGATTGACAAGAGGAGGCGGGCCGGAGGAGCGTGAAACCCCGCCTCCCGGTCTTCGGTCTTCACTAGAGTGAGCATTTACCTAACTTAATATTTCATACTATAAAGGGCATCAAAAGCCTATAGGCACCTTCTCAGAATGCAGCCTTAGTGCTGCAGAAGGTGGCTATAAGAGCTTTTGATGCCCGGGGGGGTGACAGGTTCGCTTTAAGCTTCCACTAAAGGAACATGCAGAGAATCATTTGTAAGTGTAAGGAAATAATACATCCTGTTATATGAACATCAGAGACTTATGTGGTGAGAAGGTGCTACTGACATGAATTTCTCACTAGATGTCGGTAAAAACCCATCCAATCCACAGAGGCAAAGAAATTAAACCATGGATGTCCATAATTAAAAATATGTGTAACAATGAGAAATGACAGAGAAAAAGTATTGAATACATTACTGAAATGTATTTAATACTGTGTACAAATGTCTTTCTCAGTAATGAAGCTCCAGATGCCTCCTGTATGGAGACACCAGTCCCTGCATTGCTCAGGTGTATTTTGGCCATTCTTCCACACAAACACTCTTCACCTCCTGCAGGTCCTGTGGATCCTTCTATGATCTCTGAGCTTTAGATCCTTCCAGACATTTTCTATTGGCTTCAGCTCCGGTGATCGGCTCGCCCATTCTAAGATATTTATTTTCTTTCTCTTGGCTGTGTGTTCTGGATCATTGTCTTGTGAAATGTCCGTCCTCGTTTCTTCTTCATCATCCGGGTAGATGGCAGCAGATTTGAATAAAAAATGTCTCGTTACATTTGTCCATTCATCCTTCCTTCAATCATATGAGGTTTGCCAGTGCCAAATGCTTCAAAACGGCCCCCCACCATGATGCTCCCACCTCACCACTTCACTGTTGTATGGTGCTTCTGGGGTGTTTTGCCTTTTGGCCTCCAAATATTGTGCATTATGGCATCCAAAAAGTTCAATTTTGATCTCATCTGACCAGACTATATTCTCCAAGTATTTCACAGTCTTGTATAAATTTCAGTGAATAAACTGTCAGTGCTCTTGAATATGGTTTCTGTTTAACAATGGAGTCTTCAGCGATGAGCGTACATACAGGAGCGTGCATACAGGCCTTAAAGGGGGAGTGCATTACTTATTGGTTTTTGTTTAAACAACTGTACGTGATGATTCCAGGTCTTTCTGTAGCTGTCCACAGGTGGTTTTTGGTTCTTGGACAACTCTTTTGATAATTGTTTTCACTCCTTTGTCTGAAATTGTGCACAAAGCAACTGGTTATGGTGTTCTTTTCACTTCCAAATTATGGCCCCAACAGAGCTCACTGGAACCTTCAGTAGTTTAGAAATTCTTCTGTAACCAATGTCATCGGTATGTTTTGCAACAAAAAGGTTGTGAAGGTCTTAAGACGGCTCACTGGTTTTACCCATCATGAGATGTTTCTTGTGTGGCACCTTGGTAATGAGACACCTGTTTATAGACCATCAGTTGAACCAGCTGATATTATTCTTCACCAAGTGTCAGGATTGCTTTCTAATTTCAGATTTCAGATGGTGTTATGACTTTCCATGGCTTTTTGCACTTCTCTTCATATGTTCAATACTTTTTCTCTAGTGTCATTTCTCCTTATTACACGTATATGGTTTGATTTCTTGGCCAGTGTGGATTGGATGGGTTGTTACTGATATCTTGTGAGAAATTCATGTCAATAGCACCTTTAGAAATATATTTACTTAGAAAATTGGTGACATGTTTAATACCTATTTCACCTGGTGTATAAGTACACTTATTAAATTATGCTTTACCCAGGGCAGACAACTCCCTTCCTGTAATCGCATTTGCTGCCAACAGAGGAGAGCTCAATATACTAAACTCACATTTTTCTATCCCAGAAGAGTTGCATTCCTTCATTTTTTGTTTATAGGACTTTTTTGGATAATCCCTTTATTTAGATGGGTCTCCCAATGATAAGATGAGATAAATGGTTTCGCTGCAGCTCTCCTTCAGGGAGATGAGGTATTACACTTTCTAAAAAAAAAAAATCAATGCAGACAGTTTCTGTTCTCTAGAGTAACAGACATTCTGATGCTTGACAGTTGAGGGTCCTATCTGAGGAACCCCCCTCTATTACAATAACATTTTCTAAGAGTCTTGGAAAATGGGTTTTGTAAACCACTGATCTCGGATGACATCTGATATCAATAGTTTCGCTGAAGCACTCCTTCAGGGGAGATGTTGCTGTGCGGCGCTGGAAGAAATCTCATTCACAAGAAGACTACACAGCATTCAAACAAGCACTTCTCAAATTCAAGTCAGCACTCAGCACCACTAAACAGCATTACTTCCTTACCCTCATATCCTCTTTGTCTCACAACCCCAGGCAGTTATTCAACACGTTTAACTCCCTCCTTCGCCCCCTACTAACCCCTCCTACTTCTCATATTTCTGCAGAAGACTTTGCAACATACTTCACCAGCAAGATTAATCAGATCAGACAAGTCTTTGCTACCCAACCACCACAACCCCCATGTATACCAGACCACTCCCCTCCCTACGAACCCTCATCCCCTCCATCACAGAAGGAGAACTTGCACACCTCCTCTCCAGATCACACCTCACCACCTGTGCACTAGACCCCATCCTATCTCACTTCCTCCCCATCCTCACCACCACACTTATCCCAGCCCTAACCCACCTCTTCAACCTATCACTAACTTCTGGTACCTTTCCTTCTGCTTTCCAACATGCAACAATTAAACCTATCTTAAAGAAACCATCCCTCGACCCCACCTCTACATCCAGCTACCGGCCCACGTTCGCCTCCAAACTTCTCGAAAAGCATGTCTACATCTAACTCCCTCTTTGACAACCTTCAATCCGGCTTCCGCACCCACCACTCCACTGAAACTCTCTTGACCAAAATTACTAATGACTTACTCATGGCCAAAGCTAACAGACAGTTCTCCATCCTCCTCCTTCTTGACCTGTCCTCTGCATTTGACACAATCGACCAATGCCTCAGATTACAGATCCTCTCTTCCATTGGTATCACTGACCTTGAAAAAAACTCAGCAAAATTTAGCCAGACGGCTGCCAGCTCCACTAGTAGGCAACACAAGTGTACGAACACCGATGCACACCTGTGTTGCCTACCAGTGGAGCTGACAGCCATCTGCTAGGTGCAACGGATATTTTACTTGGCTAAATTTTGGTGATTTTTTTTTGTAATATTATGTCCTACTTCGGTGACTTTTTCTGAATGTTTGGTGGCTTATCCACCAAACTAACATATGGTTAGACATATGTTAGGACTCGTAAGCGTGAGGGCCCTTGACGGTGGGTTACAAGCTTATGTTATTTTGGCCAAAGTATCCAACGAACACCTCACATTTCTCATCTCTAGTGTTTTGTTGCACCTTTTTATCTCTGCAGTTGAGGCTGAGCCCTCTGGGGGCGTCTGTCACTGTGTTGCATGTATTTAGTGCAGAGAGTCCCGCCTTGTCTAATAGCTGGGCGTGACCAATGGGTTGAGATCTGGCACTATTATGCTTCACTTAGACCTGTGTGACTGACACCCTGCTGGTAGTCTTGTGTCCATGAATACCACCAGTTCCTTCTTGTTAGCATGTCTGGTCGCAGATGCTACAATCGCCCCCATGCTTGGGTTGCAGGGGATTGAGCATCGGTGTTCATACACTTGTGTTGCCTACCAGAGGAGCTGGCAGCCGTCTGCTAGGTGCAACTGATATTTTATCTGGCAAAATTTTGGTGATTTTTTTTGTAATGTTATGTTCTACTTTGGTGACTATCACTGACCTTGCCCTCTCCTGGATCTCCTCCTACCTTTCCAACCGCATATTTAGTGTCTCCCACTCCCACACGACCTCCTCGCCCCATCCCCTCTCTGTTGGGGTCCCTTAAAGCTCTGTCCTGGGGCCCCTCCTTTTTTCCATCTATACCCTTGGTCTGGGACAACTCATAATGTCCCATGGCTTCCAGTACCACCTGTACACTAATGAGACTCAGATCTACCTCTCTGGCCCAGACGTCACTTCTCTCCTGTCCAGAATCCCAGACTGTTTATCAGCCATATCCTCATTCTTCTTCTGTCGCTTCCTAAAACTCAATGTAAACAAGACCAAACTCATGGTCTTTCCTCCATCTCACACACCTTCCTTACCAGATTTATCTATCACAATAAATGACATCACACATTGCCCTGTACCTGAAGTCCG
This sequence comes from Allobates femoralis, assembly GCA_033576535.1. Classification (NCBI taxonomy): domain Eukaryota; kingdom Metazoa; phylum Chordata; class Amphibia; order Anura; family Aromobatidae; genus Allobates; species Allobates femoralis. The sequence goes on from JARQOC010000007.1 coordinate 81,841,493, forward strand.
CAGCCTTGGAGTAACCCTTGACTCTGCCTTGTCCTTTAAACTGCATATCCAAGCCCTTGCCACCTCCTGTCACCTTCAACTCAAAAATATTTCCAGAATCCGTCCCTTCTTCAACCCTTAATCTACTTAACTACTAGTACATGCCCTCAACATCTCCCATCTCGACTACTGCAACCTTCACCTCTGTGGCCTCCTTGCTAACACTCTTGCACCTCTTCAATCTGTCCTTAACTCTGCTTCCCCACTGATCCACCTCTCTCCTCTGCAAATCCACCACTGGCTCCCAATTCCCCAGCATATCCAATTCAAACTACTAACACTGATTTACAAAGCCGTCCACAATCTGTCCCCCCATATATCTCTGAACTAATCTCCCGATATAATCCAACTCGTAATCTTTGATCCTCCCAAGACCTCCTTCTTTCCTCCACACTTGTACATTCCTCATATAACTGCCTGCAAAACTTTGCCCGAGCATCCCCCTTTCTCTGGAACTCTGCACCCCAAAACGTCCGAATGTCCCCTACACTCGGAACCTTTAAGCGGAACCTGAAAACCCATCTCTTCAGAACAGCTTACAACCTGCAATGACCACGGCGCCACCTCAATACCACTGGACCTGGCGCTCCACCACCATTGGACCTTGTGCTCCACCACCATTGGACCTGCCGCTCCACCATCATTGGACCCGGTGCTCCACCACCACTTTACCCGGTACTCCACCACCACTGGACCCGATGCTCCACCACCATTGGACCCGGCGCTCCACCACCATTGGACCCATTGGACCCGGCGTTCCACCACCATTGGACCCAGCGCTCCACCACCATTGGACCCGGCGCTCCACCACCACCAGAGCAGACCCAAACTTCTATCTCTCTCCCCACAGCCCTGTAGAATGTAAGCCCGCAAGGGCGGGGTCCTCTCTCCCCTCTGTATCAGTCCGTCACTGTTAGTTTGCTCGTTGTATTTTTAACTTGTTTGTATGCAACCCTTTCTCATGTACAGCACCAAGGAATCAATGGTGCTCTATAAATAAATAATAATAATAATAATAATAATAATAAAAATGACACTTTCTAAAATAAATATCAATGCAGAGTGTTTCTGTTTTCTAGAGTAATATACATTCTGGTGTTTAATAGTTGAGGGTCCTATATGAGGAAATCCCCTCTTTTGAAACAACATTTTTTAAAAGTCTTGTCAAATTGGTTTTCTAAATCATTGTTCTCAGATGCATCAATAGTTTCGCTGCAGCACTCCTTCAGGGGAGATAAGGTATTACACTTTCTAAAAAATATCAGTGCAGAATGTTTCTGTTTTCTAGAGTAATATACATTCTGGTGGTTAATAGTTGATGGTCCTACATGAGAAATTCCCCTCCTTTACAACAACATTTTTAAAAGTCTGTAAAAATAGGTTTTCTAAACCATTGATCTCCAATAATCATCTGTAATTAATTGTTTCGCTGCTGTACTCCTTCAGGGGAGACAAGGTATTACACTTTCTAAAAATTATCAGTGCTGAATGTTGTTTTTTTAGATTAACAGACATTCTGGTGGTTAATAGTTGAGGGTCCTATATGAGGAAACCCCTTCTTTACAACAACATTTTTTAAGTCTTGTAAAATTGGTTTTCTAAACCATTGTTCTCAGATGATCACACCTGAGATCAATAGTTTCGCAGCAGCACTTCTTCAAGGGAGATAAGGTATTAGTGCAGAATGTTTCTCATCTTTAGAATAACAGAGATTCTAGTGGTTAATAGTTGAGGGTTCAATATGACGAACTCCCCTCTATTAAAACATTTTTAAAAGTCTTGACAAATGGATTTTCTAAACCATTGATCTCTAATAATCATCTGTGATTAATTGTTTCGCTGCAGCACTCCTTCAGGGGAGATAAGGTATTACACTTTCTAAAAATGATCAGTGCAGAATGTTTCTCTTCTTTACAGTAACAGACATTCTGGTGGTTAATGGTTGAGGGTCCTATATGAGGAGCTCCCCTCCTTTATAACAACATTTTTAAACGTCTTAGAAGATGGATTTTCTAACAAATAAGAAAGCCTTTTCCAGGCTGGAGAAGCTCTAGCCCTTATTTTCGAATAATATGACTTTACCTACTGTGAAATTGTAGCAGTATGACAAGCGGTAGATGAGCCGAGAAATGTTAATGAGCAGCATTGCGCTAATTCCGATGCACCTGTTGTTCCAGGGGTGACGACCTGACCTCCTTTTAAATAGCAATCTGATATGCCTCATGGGATTGAAGGTAAATTAATGCAGATGAGGGGGAAAAAAAAAACTTTTGTCAGAACTATTGTGGCAGATGTGGCAGACAGCGCGCCCTAAATCATGCTCTGCTTAAGGCAAACTGTGCAGGAGATGTGGCAGGAGTAATCAACTCGTGGAAAGCTGCTGAAGCAAAATTCAATAAAGCAATGTACTGCAGAAATGTCTTAAAAATATTTTATGAAGTGTCTGCAGAATTACACTGCTAGAACACAGGACCCGGAGACGGTTGAGGAGAGGCGAGACATTTTTTGGGGAAAAGGCTAATTTACTCCATCCCAAATAAGCAACCGCATTAGGTCGGTGATTGATTAACACCTTACCCGCACCTTGTACTGATATACCGCAGCACTGCCTAATCACACATCCTTCTTTCACTCCGTTGTAGGCGCCTTCTGATTTATTGGGCACTATACTTCCACCAGGACAGGAGTTATCAGCGTTAAGCTGTCACCTCACTCGAAAATATATTACATCCGTCCAACCACATTGGCTTATGGACCTAATATTTTAGCATGTTGGCCACACGGAACATGATGGGAAGATACTAAATCAAAATTCGCGATGATTCGGATTATTGGCGATAAGCTCATAAATACAACCAGAAGTTTCCCACGTGCTCTTAAACACCAGTCGGATGGAGGAGCCTTTGCCTTTATTTCCATCTCCAAAAATACTGAACATCACCCAATTGGAAGGGGTTCAAGCTTCCGATATGTCAACCGGAGGAGCATGATAAGAGAATTGTGACCTCATCCCCGTCTTGTATTGTTGATATGACTCACCGTAGCCGGGGGTACACGTAGCTGGCGTTGTTTCTCCTCCAGTCACGGAACCGCGCCTGCGGTGGTGTAGGCCCGGTGGTCCAGGTCAATAGGGGATATGGCGGAACAGTAGGGGTGATTTGTCTTCGTGACGCCACCTGCGGGTGTTCTGGTAACTTTACCAGCGCTGCGGGTTCTCCGGGGGATGTTAAGCAGCTAGATGGGACGCTCCCCACAGGATGAGCAGGAGTCCCCGGAGCCGGGAGCTGCGCAAGATGTTGTGAGGCAGCTGCGGGATGCTGCGTGCCAGATCCAGGAGTAACGCACAACCACACAAAGTCTCTTTTAGGTACCTTTACTGGGTGGTAATCAGGTACACTCGAACCGGGATAGTAAAGTTGGCACTTCTGGAGGTTCACAGCAAGCAGTGATAGGCTTCCTTTCTCTAGTTCTGGTGCTAAGGTCGGGTGGATGTGGAATCCAGCCGGACCGGGCAGTGTGTTCAATGGAACTTGCTTCACCTGGTTAACAGCACTGAGGGCACTGTAAAAGGGTCTGAGCAGGATCAGTACTCTTCCCTGGGCTCTCGTGGATGGGTGCATCAGGTGTAACAGGTGGCTAAACCTCCTGTTGATGGTGCTGGTTCTCTGTGATGGCTGGGCAGCTCTCACAGCTTCGGTTCCAGTAACCGGTTATTAAGGAAAGAGTCAGAATAACTCTGTGTTCCTGAGAGGGGTTCTCCTTCTTCCTCTTATCCCAATTGCAGGGATTTCCTCACTTGCTAGCAGGCTGGTTGGGCCTAGTGTGTTCCTCATAGGGTGGAGGTTACACACAGGCTGGCAGCTCTTGTAGCGACTGCACACACTCTGGTGTTTCCCCCTCCAAGAATCTATTTATAGGGGGAACTGGCTCAAGGTGAACAGTGGAGCTCCCCCTAGAGGCTCGGGGTGAAACCAGGTGTTCTAAGGTGTTGTTGTGTTTGTGGGTTTTGCTTTGCTGTTAACTCCATTTACACCCCAAGGGTTCTGTGGTGCCCAACAGGTGCCAGGGTGCCACAGATACATTGGGCACAGCCAACTAAATTACTGAATATCACCGAATTGGATGGAGTACCGGCTTCCGTTATGTCAACCGAAGGAGCATGAATGAAAAAATTGGGACCTCATCCACTTACAGTAGTTTTGATACATTGGGCACAATCAACTAAAATCCTAAATATTACCCAATTGGATGGAGTACCAGCTTCCGATATGTCAACCGGAGGAGCATCGACAAAAAATTGGGACTTCATCCACCTCCAGTAGTTTTGACCCATTTGGCACAACCAACTAAAATCCAAAATATTACCCAATTGGATGGAGTACCAGCTTCTGATATGTCAACCGGAGGAGCATGAATGAAAAAATTCAGACCTCATCCACTTCCAGTAGTTTTGACACATTGGGCACAACCAACTAAGTTACTGAATATCACCGAATTGGATGAAGTACCGGCTTTCGATATGTCAACCAAAGAAGCATGAGCAAAAAAATTGGGACCTCATCCACTTCCAGTAGTTTTGATATATTAGGCACAACCAACTAAAATCCTAAATATCACCCAACTGAATAGAGTACCAGCTTCCAGTATGTCAACCGGAGGAGCATGAAAACAAAAATTGGCACCTCATCCGCTTCTAGAATTTTTTCATACATTGGGCACAACCAACTAAAATCCTGAATATCACCCGATTGGATAGAGTACCAGTTTCTGATATGTCAACCAGAGGGAAACTTTTTTTGTCCCTCCAGACTTTCGTAGTCCCCAGCTGTGACGTAATTCGCCACTTTTTGGCGCACTTAGCTTCCACAGTACAGCTTCCGGCCAGGGCTTGCTGTGTGGAGGAAGCATCTGTTTGGACCCCGATGTGTGTCTCTTCTGGATACCGCTGACCACCACTGTACACTAGTTGCCCCTCCATCAGGGATCCGCTAGTGGGACACATTAAACAACATCCCATTCAGCATATCATGACACCTGTACCCATATCAAGTGGAGGTGCTGTATCACTTGTATATGAAATTGTCTAGTACTTTTATACTAGTATTACTGATTTTCTTACAGACACTTGTAATACTTTTGTTTTTCTAGATTTACTTTATGAACTTTAAGTGCATCTTTTAATCCTACTCATCATCTATACTTTCCTATAGACATCCCTCTGATTTCAACATTAACTACATTAAACCTTGCCCGGTCTTAAGCTTTAGCTATACCAGTATGGATAATCATTCCTATCTTGGATATAGCACAGCTATCCTAAAGCCATCTGTCAACTTGTTTTATATACGTAGTTTTATACTATCAGGTGCGTGTTTTAGACCTTTGCTTTATCTGTACAATGCTATAGTTCCCTGTATAATTATTTTTAATCTGCAGAATTCATTATATTCTCTATAGAATACCAGTATTCTCTCCAGATTTATCTATATCCTCGATCCTTCTATAAGATATATTAATACCATCACCCATAGCCCAACATAGGAGACATATTAACTAATGGAACTCCTGCAACAGGTATAGATATTCATATATATGGTACTTCTTATTATTCACAGGTTCTTGAATGATATCATTTCACTAGCTCAAAGTAGTTAATGGTATATATTTTACTATACAGACATGCCTAATATGATCAGATTTCTATATGCAAATTGCCACTTCAATGAAGAAGTGGATGAACTCTAGCGCCACCTTTAGGTAGCAATCCTCAAAGTTATAGTTGACTCTTTAACAAGCCTTTTAATATGACTCAGGATTTGTGCCAGATTAGAACCCCAAACTACAGACAACTGTGTTTCGAGATACTGATCTGGATAGCACTCCTACAGTTACTAATCTGGTATCATTTTAATGTAGCACAATATATTTTTTATACGCTGTCCTTGCTCTTACATTGACAGTATACAGGTATTGCCTAACTTTTATTAGCAGCTCCAATTTTAGCTATTAATAAATTCATCCTGTGGTATATACAGGTATTAAAGATATAGAGCGCCAGTGTTTTTGTTGTTTTTATACTAATTTTCCTGTCTTGTCAGAGATTTTCAATGTGACTGGGCTGTTCGTACCCATGAACACGCTCTGATCTAAACCCTCCATTGTAGCCCTGGCAGGATGTTTAGGGTTATTGTCCTGCTGGAAGGTGAACCTATGTCCCAGTCTCAAGTTTTTTGCATCCTTTAACATGTTTTCCTGCAGGATTGCCCTGTATTTAGCTCCATTTGATCTTCCCATCACCTCTGACCAGCTTCCCTGCCTCTGCTGAAGAAAAGTCTCTTCACAGCATGATGCTGCTACCACCACATGTGTGATGGTAGGGATGGTGTTTTCAGGGTGATGTGCAGTGTTTGGTTTCTGCCAAATATAGTGTTTTGCATTTAGCCGAAAAGCTCAACTTTGGTCTCATCTGACCAGAGCATCTTCTTCCATATGCTCGCTGTGTCATCTACATGGCTTTTTGCAAACTACAAACAAGAATTCTTATGGCTTGCTTTCACAAATGTTTTCCTTCTTGCAACTCTTCATAAAAGCCAGATTTGTCCTGTGGACAGATTCTCCACCCTGAGCTGTGATTTTTGCAGCTCCTCCAGTGACCATGGGTTTCTTGGCTGCTTCTCTTATTAGTGCTCACCTTCTTGGGTTATCAGTTTTGGTAGACGGCCATATCTTTGTAGGTTTGCAGTTGTGCCACACTCCATCCATTTTTGGATGATTGATTGAGCAGTGTTCCATGAGATGATCAGAGCTTGGGCTATTTTTTTTTATAAACTAACCCTTCCTTATACTTTTACACAGCTTTATCCCTGACCTGTCCGGTATGTTCCTTGATTTTACTCATGCTGTTTGATCCCTAATGTTCTAAAAAAAAACCTCTGAGGCCTTCAAAGAAGAGCTAATTAGTTACACTGAGAATAAATTACATACTAGTAGACTCATCTGACACGTAATATCAAATATTCTCAAACTGTATCTTATAGTACTTGTTTTGATTATTTCTCTTATGGTATTTTAGTAGGAACTGATCCTACTTGTGAAGACCTTCAAGTGGGCAAAACTCCCTGTAAAAGGAAAGCAAATTATCTCTCTTCTGGGATGAAGAAAAGTTGCCCAGTATCTATCTATCTATCTATCTATCTATCTATCTATCTATCTATCTATCTATCTATCTATCTATCCTTTAGGTCAATTACTCTTTAATGAGCCCACTGTCATGATTCCTCTGTTCAGTGGGTCTTGGATACAATGAGTGACAGTTTGCTGCCCTATGGGAGCAAGGCTGTGCTGAGATGTCAGTTTGGTGAGTGACAGCTCAGTTGTCTACTCTAGTGATGGGTCATGCTGAGCTGTCAGTGTGATGACTGACAGCTAAGCGATCCAATCTGAGAATGGGAGATGCTTGGCTTCTTTAGGTGTTCTATTTTTTTATGATTGCTCAACTACTTAGCTGAGCAGTTAGTCACAGATTTCTGTCAGTTGTAGCATTTTGTTCATTGGTGCCTGTTGGCCTCTCTTACCAATACTTTGCTGGACTTACTCTGACAATTTGTTAACCCTGTCCTCTGCTTTGATCCTTGGACCTCCCCTGACCATCAATTTGCCTTGTCCCTTTGTTTTGATCCACTATCCTCCTGGTATTCTGAACCCGAACTGTGACCTGACTACTCCTTTGTCTATCCCCTTAGTTTAAGACCTGCTCTCTTGGTATCTGACTCTGGACTGTTTGACTATCCTGCCTCACAGTTTGTCCATGAGTTGTGACTAGCGTGTCACACCCGCAATGATCAGCCAATGGCTACAACACGAATGGATGATAGATTTGCAGACATACTGAGGGTGCACAGTACCAGGTAGGCTTATATTACCACTTTAAAAGAAAATTTAGGTTGTTTTCAGATAACAGCCGGCTGCATTTATTACTTAAAATCACATAACCTACTGGAAAGAATTCATTGCGATGAGCAGTAATTTCAGAACAAGAAGGTCGCTCGGCAGACAAAGTCGCCCAGGGAGCAGGTGGTACTCTGGTAGAGATTATTACTGTGGCTGGATAGTATCGGGATGCGGAACATGAAGTGCATCTGAAGAAGAAAATGAATCTTGTATTGTGTTACACAACAGATTGCTTCCATGGCCGATATTAAATGGTAAAGACTTCCTCTACAGAACAAACAGATAACAGGAATGATAATGTTCCTGTGAAATGAGCAATAAATTAGATACTGCTAAATCTGTATATATGAAAAAATACTGACACGTCAAGTCAGGAAGGAAGCTAAAACCTCCATAAATCTTTCCAAAGAAGAATTAAAAAAAGATAAAAGGGAAAGCTATGGTCAAAACTTGTTATTAAAAGCTTTATCTGGGTAAAAAAAACCTGCAGGTTTATTTTTTTTTTTCGGGAAATGTTCAGCAATTTTTGCCTAATGGGAGCCTAAAAGGGTTGTCCAGTAGGATCACAAGAGCGCTGCAGCCTATAAGTGGCTTCCGATGGGCTACAGAACTCACAAACCATAATAATGTCACATGAGCTGATGGGCAAAGCATGGGATCATGGGGAACCAGGGCACCTGATTTGTCCTCAAGCTAGGGAGCCCTATGCTTTCCCCTATCTCAGGGGTACACTTAATGGTGGGGAGGCCTGAGTCTCCAACCTGGCCCTGCTCCTGACCAGTCCTTATCTGATTCCCCACCCCAGGATGAGGAAGTAATGAAACCGAAAAGTAAAGATAGACAAGGGAAAACAAAACTCAGTGACATGGCACACAAACACACACACAAAGGTAAATACAATAAGAGTAGCAGGAGAAAAAACAAGAGCAGGAAGGAAGCTACAGAACAGAGGAGAATATTCATAACATCATCAAGCAATCTGGGACACTGCACCTCACAGACCAACATAGGATAAAATACAGCTGGCATGGGTAGAAGCATTCCACCAGCATAAATAGGAGAAGAGACGCTGTGATAGGCCTTCCCACAACATGTGATAAAAGAGGTAAGCAAACAGCAGAGATTAACTCTTGTTAGCCTCTATATGAATCAGCACACAACTGGTCACGACACACGGGAAACCATGGGGCTGGATGTCAGAATCTGCAATCTGAACATAGTCTAATGCAGCCATGACAGTCAGCTAAGTTTGAGCAAAACTCTGACTTATTTCCATTCACATCGGCTCTGCTCGGTGTTATCAGCTGATGTCCTCCACACAGCTCCTCAGCTGATTGCGTGGAGCAGAGTGATGTGAATAGAGAGAAGTCAGATAAGATCACAGGAGCTGTGTGCTGACAGCCTGAGCTCAGCACTGTCACTGCCTGAAATAACCTGAGACTGATCAGCTGTAGTGTGAACACTGTTTAGGCCCCACCCTCCGAACCTTATATGGCTGTATTTAGTGTATGAAGCTGAAGACGGATTTCCCTGACAACCAGCATATGTTAGGTTTAGGAACAGCCTAGTGGGGATATCTTCTGGAAAGTTTCTGAATGGTTTTCTTCTGAATTTCACTTATGAAGTATATTAGAAAGTTTATTATAATCACTTGGCTACATTATTATTACAGTAAATAAAAATGTAAACAGTGGTTACACTTTAAATCATTTTTGCAGCTCCATTAATTCCACAGCACTTTACAGACAGCATTACTGTCCCCATTGGGGCTTCTAAAAATACACAAACTCCTCACATATCTTGTCCTTGGTGGGATTTAAACCCAGGACTTCACTACTTTAACCACTGAGTCACTGCGCACTGGTAAAATCCTCTATAGAACATTATAAGCACCAACTGTCATCTCCTATCTCGGTGATGGAAAAGTCCTTATTCACTAAAGACACATTTTACCCATGAAATTAAAATTTTCATAATAAATGATGATTCTAGAGGGAGAAAAAAGCGGAATTCTCTAAAAAAAAATATGATACAAATTCATACTTTTTTATCGATATATATATATAAAAAAAGAAATAAAACGATGATTATGTTATAAATGAAATAACACAATAGCAAATAGTTGCAAAGGTAGACATGGTTGTAAATGAAGACAGTATTGAAAGGTTATGAGTCCTCATGGGTCATAGATGGATAAAAGCCTGAAAATCAATCCATAGTCAAATTAGAGCGCTGAGGTTGAACTTTCTTCAAGATTGTAAATAAAATAGTTTTGTATCCAGGTTATATAATTCCAGAGACATCACCGGTACACAAATGACGGGGTATCATAGCTGGAGGTCCAAACATGTGAGCCTGTGGCTTTCAAAGTCCCTAATTGGATTCAATTCCTATCATTATTCTCTGTCATGAGGTTCAACGGTCTCCAGAAGATTAGCTCAAAGCCTTTCAGACAAAGCCAACTCATTTATCCTCCGAGCAGGGAGGACAAGTAGGTAGACACATACTACGAGAGCTCTGCTTCAGCAAGTAGAAAATTGCCAAGGTTAAGAAGGGTTAACATTGAATTCAAATCATCAGGGCTGAATAAATTGATAAATATACTGTATATATGTATATATAAACTATACATATACATATATATATAGTGCCCCTGAGGGTCCAGTTGCCACAGAGGTACTGCACCTCAGCCAGAGGAGTGGTACCCCCACCCCAGGTAAGGAGGGACACTACCCGGTACCCACATACCTGCATTCAACACTGGCCCCTCCAGGCCAGTAGGATGAAGGGTTTGGTCAGGATCATCATCCCTGGCTGGAGATGGGGCTTAGACAGGGAGGTGGGTGGAACAGTAGGAAAGAGGAGCATAGGAAGTAAGAGACGAGATAGAAAAGAAAACAACAGAAAGTAGTTAGTCAGTTCAGAGGAGGAGTCGAGAGTGAAAGGTGGAGTAGCTCCAGAGAGGGAGCTGAGAAGGAGCAGAGAAGGACTAGTACCAGGGGACTGGAGCTAGAGGAGCTCGTCCCCGAGAGAGAGGAGGAGACACAGAGAGAGCCAGGCAGGAGCTCCAGGGAAGAAAGGGGTCCCAGAGGCACGGGAAGTGAGAATTTCACCCGTGGGGCTCGCATCCGCTGCCGGTTGCAGGCAAGTGGAGAGACCAGGGCCGCAGGGGGTCACCAGGCCGGACTAGTGGAGGAGAGAGGAGACTTGAGAGGATACTGCATCTCCAGGAGTAGCAGTCAAATCCACGTCATTCAATGCAAAAGTGGCTGGATAGGGCCAAAGGAGATGCCCGGTAGGGTCTGAGGCCTCTGGCGCGGGACACTGAAGGTGAAGTGCAAGGCAGGAGAGAGAGAGCCAGCCCAAGAGGAAGATGACCCGGAGAAGGTACACAGAATGGGGTGCCGGCTGAGTGTTTCCAATCTACCTGGGGGTGGCTGGGCCCCTGGCTTGTAGGACACGTAATGAGATATAGAAATTGGTTGCGCCACGCTGCTTTATGTTTTATATCCACCCTCTGTTAAGTCACCGTTACACTCAACTTTTCCTGTTGTGCTGTCCGCACAACAGGGGGGCTCACATAGTGAGTGCACGGGGTCTCTCTCTGGACGGTGTGGATTTCTTTCCCTTTTTCCTTGGTGTCTGCCTGTGTAATTGCACGTGATCCCTCACGTGTTTTCCTCTCCTCTGTTAGATTTGTCTTCTCCTCCGGAGCTGTTCCACCGCTCTCCCCATAGGGAGATGGATATACAGGCAATGGAATAAAGCGATGTTTGGGTGAGCGCTGGATATGAAGACAGCTGCACTTCAACAAGTATTTTACCTGTAAGTTTATTGTTCAAATCACACTAGGTCCTCTCCCACAACATGTTTCGATGCTCAGGGCGTCTTCCTCAAGTGGATCACTTGAGGAAAACGCCCTGAGCGTCGAAACATGTTGTGGGAGAGGACCTAGTGTGATTTGAACAATAAACTTACAGGTAAAATACTTGTTGAAGTGCAGCTGTCTTCATATCCCAGCGCTCACCCAAACATCGTTTTATTCCATGGCTTGTAGGACACAGCACCCAATTGGAAGCTACCACCTAAAAACTGTGAGTAAAAATGTGAAACTGCAGAAGCTGTGTCTGTGAATTATTCTGGCATCCTCTGCCCTGCACTGCAACTTTAGCACAATCTACACATAGATTTGCACACCTGCCTCGGGGCACCGCTCCACCTACAGGGAGTGAGAACATCTGGTGCACCATCATCTGCCCCGGAGGTCTGAACTGCAGCATCGGCCATCCCTGGCCAAGCACCGTAGGTGGCGTCACGACATTTATCCCTAATACCCAAAATCCCCGAACTTTTATCTGATACCCAGGGTCACGGAGCCGGATCTCGACCCCTGTGACTCCCCTGAAGTATTAAAACCCACTCCCAAGTACCCCACGGCCAAGGGGAGCTATAGAAATATATATATATATATATATATATATATATATATATATATAGGCGAAATAAGGCCAAGCTTTATCTTCTACCCAAAAGTAGCAAGAGCACTGTTATATGAGACTTCAGCCATTTAAAATGCACATGAGAGTAGATTTATATGGTTGGGTTTGGAGACCCGAGTGATGATACCCCCACCGATAGCTAAAACAAGGTCTACTATGTGGGGATCCAGGTGGTGATCCCTTCACTGATAGCTAAAACAGAGTTTGATCGTTATGGATCCAAGTGGTGAGACAGCCAATGATTGCTAACACAAGATTTGATTAGTGGTCATCCAATTGATGATCCCCCACGCGGATAGCTATAACAAAGTTTGATTGGAGGAGATCCATATGGTGAGACTCCCACTTACAGCTAAAACAATGCTTGATTGGTGAGGATCCAGCTGGTGGTCCCCTTTACATATGGTTAAAATATCATATAATTGGTGAGGATCCAGGTGGTGATCCTTCCACTAATAGCAAAAACAAAGTTTAATCCAAGTGGTGAGATACCTATTGATTGCCAACACAACATTTGATTGGTGGTGATCCCCCACTGACAAGGTTGATCCATAGGGATCAGATTGTGAGACCTCCCCCACATAGCTAGAACAAAGTTTGATTAGTCTGTCTGTCTGATCTGTCGTGAGACCACACACTCATAACTAAAAGAAGTTTTGATCGGTGAGGATCCAGCTGGTGGCCCACCATACATATTGCTAAAACACAATTTATTTGGCTAGGATCCAGGTAGTGATCCCCCACTGATAGCTAAACCAAGGATTGAACAGTAGGGATCCAGGTAGTGATCCCTTAATTGATAGCTAAACCAAGGTTTATCAGGTGGTGATCCCCCCTCACTGATAGCTATACCAAGGTTTGATCAATGGTCATGCAGATGGCAAACCCCCCACTCTAAGCTAAGGTGAAATAAGAAGCATTCAGCCGAGAACTTCTTTCCTCCAAAACTGAAGATGGACATAGACTTTCCATTCATCTTCTTCAGCCTTGGAGGAGACTTATCTGGTGCTCCTGCTTCTTTAATTTAGTAATCAATAGGGTCTCAGCACCAATCCCAAACTCCCACTGATACATTTTTTTATAATGTGAAAACTTTTCTAAGGCTGCTTTCACACTGGCGTTTTTGCCAAAATGCGTCAGCTTTACCGCATCTACCGCCTAACAGCCCCATGCTGTCACGCGCTTAGTTTGCACTGACATCATTGGATGCTGCTGTATGTATTGTTTTCCTATAAGGGCTGCAGGAGGGATTGGTGTGAAGGTCCGGACTCTTGAGTTGTCCTCCAGAGCTGCATTCACTATTATGTTCAGCTGCTGGTTGAGTGGTTGAAGTGTGACTCACCTGGAATACCCTCCCCCTGGCTTTAAATAGCTTTCCCTCTCCTCTGTCAGACGCCGTTTATAGAGTTAGTTGGCTCTTGGTCATTGAGCTGAGAAGAAGTCTTGCTGCTGTGTGGAAGCCTCCCCTGGGGTTCTATTGCCATGGGAGAAGCTGTTATCCCTGACCCGTGGGTGGAGGTAGGGGCCCTCAGCCTAGGGCTAAAAAGGAGTTTAGGGTTCAGGGTGGCGGATCAGAACTCCTCACCATCAGAGGTACCTCCGAGATCAGGGAAAGCCAGGGACCCAAGCATCTGGGTAAGATTAGGCTCTCCTGACCCCCTTTGCCCATCACACCATCAAGTTACCTGATTCCCTCACCTCCCAAGCATGACACATGCATTGTCTGTGGGGCTTGCGGTAAGGTGCGTCAAGTGCGGTCGCGGCAGATGCGGCAGTCGCGGCCACGAACAAAAAAAACACTGTTGACTGCAGTTTTTTAGCGGCCACAACTGCTGCAACCGCACTTGCCGCACCTGACGCACCTTACCGCAAGCTCCATAGACAATGCATGGGGCTTGCCGCAAGTGTGCCGCAAGCGGCAGATGCAGTTTTTTGTCCGGATCCGCCAGATGTGAAAGGGGCCTATGAAAAAGAATTTATGATATTTAACATAATAGCATATTGGTCTCTGGTCCTTAATCCCAGATTTAGCCACTGAGGAGGTCACTGGCAACGTAATCCAAAATGACGTAGAGGATGAAAGGACTGGATGTGGTGGCCATTGGCCTCATAGATTGGTGTTCAGAGATGATGATGGTCCCGGGGGGATGCACAGCTGTCAGAAGTATACCAAAGACATTCCTATAAATGCATATTATATAGTGTACAAAATAAACGACCCCCATAGAAGTCCAAAGTGCTGAAAGTAGTCAGGACAGTGATAAATGTCTGATGGTCTGGGCTAGGACGAGTAAATGTAGAAGGACACCGCTGGCTGGATCTCTACACTGTGCTTACAATAACATTAACAGAAGAAAAAACCACATCCATCACAATAAATCACAATGTCCCACAGTAACCACACTGATCTTATCGTCCTTGTGTTACCCAATGCATCTTTCTTTTCCGATCAAAGCCCTGCCAGCAGTGTGATATTAGGCTTTCTGTCAAGGTCCTGATCTTGATAAATCCTCGAGGGCCCTTGACTTAAGTCTCTGAAAGGTCTTCGTCTCTAGCAAGTTTCTGATTTGTGTTGGGCTCGGTTCAGAAGTGGCCATCTATATATCCTACTGAATAACCTGAAATGCGTTGTGCTGTATTGTATTGATGTTGTGTAGCCCTCTCTGCATCTACAGCTCACAGACCTCATGTTTCCAGCAAACTTAAAATATGTGATATATCTAAATACTGTCATGGTAGTGGTATAGAGGATGAGGGAATGAATAGTAGGATGACAATAATGGGCTGGGTACTTTAGTAGCTAGCCTGACCCTGTACTGGGATCCCTAGCTCTCCCTGCTCCCAGAGGTACCTCAGATAGTGAGGAGGTCTGGGTCACCACCCTTTCCCTCTGCTCCTCAAACAGCCCTGGGCTAGCACCCTCTCACTTCCACCCTCCAGCCAGAATCGCAGCAACAAATTCCCCAAAGATGAATATCTTCACTGCAGGAGGACTTCAGCAACAGTTCAGACATCCTAACAGTAAACAAGGTCAAGGCAAAGTGAAACTCTATCAGCGACAACAGCTGGTAGAAGAGGAGGCTATGTGAAGGTTGGGTGAGTGGACAACTAAGGCTACTTTCACATTACGATTTGAAGGGAGCCGATGCTGTCCGATATAATTCGGACAGCATCGGCTCCCTTCTGATGCCTGGAATCGGGTGCCAAATAGGCACCCGATTCCGGCATAAAATCGGCGCCGGGCTGCAAAAAAAAAAAAAAAAAAATAAAGGTTATTCTCACCTCCCCCCGAGCCCCCGCCGTCTTCCGCCATCTTCTGCCATCTTCTTCTAGGCTCCCGGTGGCTCCCGCAGGCTGCCGGTGTCAGCAGAGGTGTACCTCTGCTGTACACAGGACCTGCGGTGATGTCACAGTCACGTGACCGCGGGTTCACCATGGTGAAGCCGCGGTCACGTGACTGTGACATCACCGCAGGTCCTGAACAGCAGAGGGAGCGCTCTGCTGACACCGGAGCCTGCGGGAGCCACCGGGAGCCTAGAAGAAGATGGCAGAAGATGGCGGAAGACGGCGGGGGCTCGGGGGGAGGTGAGAATAACCTTTATTTTTTTTTTTTAACACTTGTGCTCCCAGTTAGGAGCAGTTTTACTGTACTGAGCATGCTCAGTACAGTAAAACGGGGTCCGAGGAGACATAGATGTTTCCACGGACCCTTCTCCATAGGGCCCCATGTTAGGGATCGGGTCGGATCGGATGTGCACTAAATGCCATCCGATCTGGTCCGATCCGAATCTGTCAGATTTTATTTTCGGTGCTAAAATCGGAGCAGGCTCCGATTTTAGCACCGATAATAAAATCGGACAGAATCGGATCGGACCAAATCGGATGGCATTTAGTGCACATCCGATTCGGTCCGATCCCCATAGGGATACATGGGGTCCGAAAATCGGTCCGATGCTGTCCGATTTTTTTCGGACAGCATCGGAAAGGCAAAAATCGTTATGTGAAAGCAGCCTAGACATACCCAGCAACAGCAGCTCGCCTGCAACTAGAGAGCAATCTCACCCACAGACTGCAAGACAGCAGCATCTAAATATAAATACTGAATGTGCAAAAGGAAAAAGACACAAATTAAGTCTGTAGCAGAGCTAAATGGACTACAGAGCAGTCAACATGTGACAATTACACCTTTACTGGACCTTAAAGGGGTTGTCCACTACTTTAAGACTAATTCTAAATGGGTCTTTGGTGGGTCCTCCCTTCTGCATCCTTCACTAGACTGCTGGTCTCCTCTTCTGGCGGGGTCATCACGTGACTGGTGCAACCAATTAGCAGCTGCAGCCTTCACATTTGATCCAATCTGGAAGGAAGATTTTTTTACCTTGTTGGATGAAATATGAAGGCTATAGGGGTGCTGTGTATAGGAGATACTAGTAACTAGTCATCACCCACCAGGTCAGAGACAACTGTAAATTAAAGATAAAGTCAGTAGAGGGGAAAAAACGGGAAAAATAGGAGATACAGGTCACGGAATGACCAGAAATAATGGTGTGGCGCCCCTGCAACCAGGTGGCCACAAGAGGAAGTGCAGCCAGGTAAGCAAGGTTGAAAACACACCCACACCGCACTAACATCGACCCTACAGCTAGGACTCCAGCATGGGCAAGGGGTGGCATGGTGTAGCACAGTGGGTGGAGTGTAGGCAGGACACCAACAAAGTGGGTGGAGTGATCTAAACAAAACCCAGGAAAACGTAGAGGGTTACAAGAGAAGGAAGTAGGAGACAGAGCAGAGAACAGCAGAGTAAACAGAAAGAGACCTCCGAGACAGTTTCGGGCTCCCTGGAGGCGCAGAGTCCTATGAGGCACTGAACCCTGGAGAGAAAGCCCGCTCCACAGCCTGGAAGCGAAGGGAAGGGGAAAGACTGGAAAGAGACCCCACAGCTAAGGACGGTGGGAGGACAAGGGCCTAGCAGCCTGAGACCCGTGCTGTGCGGAGGAACCCTTAGCACAGTGACTGAAAAAAGGAGCCTGGGGTGCCCAAAGAAAGCAACCTGGGACACTGGAGGGCTAGGCCGATACCAGAGAACCGCCTCTGATGAGGTGACCGGGGATTCTATACCCTAATCACGAGACACACTGGTGGGGGGCAGTGACTTTACGTGCTGCAGCCTAACTTACCACTATGGCAGAGGAACACAGTTGTCATAATAGAAATGGTGACCCTGACTTTAAGGGAAAATTCTTCACCCGTGAGTCCGAGACAGCCAGACCAAACCCGTGAGCGAGGTACTATGTGAAAGTTGAGAGAAGGGCCTGAAAGGACTTTGAGGGAGCAACACAGAAAAGCTACCTGAACTGCACAGTGTGGGTAACCTGGAGCAGTGCTGAAGTGTAAAGTGTTGACTGGAAAGAACTGTAACCTGTACTGAAAGAACTGAGACCCGTTGTAACTGCTGCTAAAAACTGAGTAAAGTACCCTGCGAGCTCATCTGTGTGTGGAAATTGGATTACTTTCACTCCTGCTTGAAACTGCTTTGTTTTCAGAACTACATCCAGCACTGAGACACCCAGCGAAGTGGAGAGCTGCAGCAGCAAGGTAAGTGACTTGTACCCAACACAGCACCTCACTACATCCATCCATCCCAACTACTCCTGCCCTGGGGACCCTCAGCCCTACCCGAGGAGGGCTTACCATCCACGCTGCCCCAAGTCACCGTCCCCAGCAGGAATACGGCAGAGGTGGTTCTACTAACCACATACCCCGGGTGGCGTCACAACAAATCCCCTGTAAATACCCCCTTTTTGGACTGATCCCAGGCCATGGGACCGGGTCACGACTGCCGTAATCCCCGAGAGACCGCCACTGGCCTGATTCTCGAGTACCCCATAGCCTGGGGGTGCATCAATGGTTAATCATAAGCACACATCAATTTATTAAAATAATTGTATTGTCTTGATAAATACAATATGCGATGACGCTACATTTCCAGTTCTCGAGTTCGGTCCTATTTACTGGCTATATGGACATTCATTATCACCTTAGAAAAGTCTTACGTACTTTCAGTAAAGTTACATCCAGAAATCTGCATAAGATGAGCGGCTGACCTCCGGGAGGAGACTCTACAATATATTCTAATTAATGTGCAAAAATTAAGCCTGTGTTTCCAGTCAGCTGCATGCGCTGGGATTATCCCGAGAGCTCATGTCATACCGGTAATTTCTTTACACATCACTGCTTTTCATATATACAGTCATGAGAAATACTAAGTGCACCCTCCGAATTCTATGCTTTTATGTATCAGGACTACTAGAGCACCCTCACTGCCGTGTAGGTCATGTGATGTGCACCCCCGACATGTCCATAACGCTAAACTCCCAAGTATAAAAGCTACAAAAATAAAAAATTAATCTTTAGTTACCATCTATGTAAATTTCTGGCTTCCAGTCATGAGGGTGGCACCGGGCATTAGTTGCGCCCAGTAGGTGTGCCCACCATAGTGTACTGGATGGCCTGGACTGTCCTGAGG
This sequence comes from Allobates femoralis, assembly GCA_033576535.1. NCBI lineage: Eukaryota > Metazoa > Chordata > Amphibia > Anura > Aromobatidae > Allobates > Allobates femoralis. The sequence goes on from JARQOC010000007.1 coordinate 81,860,507, forward strand.
TCATGCCACTCCCTGGGGTAACAATGCACGCGTACCATGATAGTTCCCCGGAACAACCACGGACTCCGGCGTCCAGTTTCTGGCGCTTTCCTCTAGGGTGAGCTTGGGCACAGCTCCACTCCCCAGTTTCTCCTCGACTCCGTCTCACTAGCTTTCCTCACTCCTGGGACGAGCTCCACCGGCTCCAGTCCCCAGAACGTCAGACTGGTTTCCCTCAGTACTGCTCCGTACTGAACTGACTAACCCCTCCCCCAGGCCAGAATTTATAGGGAAGCTCCCCTGAAATCGGGTTCAGAGCTCCCCCTTCTGGTCTGGAGTCAGGAAAAGTGTTGGATGCTGGTGTTACCTGATTAGGAGATCCCTTCTTGCTTCCAGGCATGACATCACCCCCTGTGAGGGAGGCAATGCCATTGTGGCAACCAGACTCCTGAGGTGCCACACTAATCACTAAGCCACTGTCATCATACAGAGTTATCTACTGAGCCACCTTACAGAACTAACCACTAAGCCGCCATACGGTGCTAACCAATGAGCCACCTTAGAGTGCTAACCACTGAGCCACTGTACAGTGCTAATACTGATTCACTATACAGCGCTATCCACTGAGCCACCATACATTGCTAACCACGAGGCACCGTACAGTGCTAACTACTGAACCAGCATACAGTGCTAACCACTGAGTCACTGTACAGTGCTAACTACTCAGTCACCATACAGTGCTAACCACTGAGCCACCATACAGTGCTAACCATTGAGCACCATATACAGTGCTAACCACTGAGCCACCATACAGTGCTAACCACTGAACCCCCGTACAGTGCTAACCACTGAGCCACGTACAGTGCTAACCACTGAGCCACCATACAGTGCTAACCACTGAGCCACCATATAGTGCTAACACTGAGCCACCATACAGTGCTAACCACTGAGCTACCATACAGTGCTAACCACTGAACCACCATATACAGTGCACACCACTGAGCCACCATACAGTGCTAACCACTGAGCTACATACAGTGCTAACCACTGAGCCACCATACAGCACTAACCACTGAGCCACCGTACAGTACTAACCACTGAGCCACCATACAGTGCTAACCACTGAGCCACCATACAGAGCTATCCAGTGAAAACACCGTACAGAATAACCACTATGCCACCATACAGTGCTAACTAATGAGCCAGCATACAGTGCTAACCACTGAAACACTGTACAGTGCTAACCACTGAGCTACTACACAGCACTAACCACTGAGTCACCATACAGTGCTAACACTGAGCACCATACAGTGCTACCATTGAGCCACATATAGAGTGCTAACCATGAGCCACCATACAGTGCTAACACTGAACCACCGTACAGTGCTAATCACTGAGCCACCGTACAGTGCTAACCACTGAGCCACCATACAGTGCTAACCACTGAGCCACCATATAGTGCTAACCACTGAGCCACCATACAGTGCTAACCACTGAGCTACCATACAGTGCTAACACTGAGCCACCATATACAGTGCTAACCACTGAGCCACCATCAGTGCTAACCACTGAGCTACCATACAGTGCTAACCACTGAGCCACCATACAGCACATAACCACTGAGCCACCGTACAGTACTAACCACTGAGCCACCATACAGTGCTACCACTGAGCCACATACAATGCTAACCACTGAGACACCATACAGTGCTAACCACTGAGCCACCATACAGTGCTAACCACTGAGCCACCGTACAGTGCTAACACTGAGCCACCATACAGAGCTATCCAGTGAACCACCGTACAGAAATAACCACTAAGCCACCATACAGTGCTAACTAATGAGCCAGCATACAGTGCTAACCACTGAAACACTGTACAGTGCTAACCACTGAGCTACTACACAGCACTAACCACTGAGTCACCATACAGTGCTAACCACTGAGCCACTGTACAGTGCTAACCACTGAGCCACCATACAGTGCTAACCACTGAGCCACCATACAGTGCTAACCACTGAGCTACCATACAGTGCTAACCACTGAGCCACCATATACAGTGCTAACCACTGAGCCACCATACAGTGCTAACCACTGAGCTACCATACAGTGCTAACCACTGAGCCACCATACAGTGCTAACCACTGAGCCACCATACAGTGCTAAGCACTGAGCCACCATATACAGTGCTAACCACTGAGCCACCATACAGTGCTAACCACTGAGCCACCGTACAGTGCTAACCACTGAGCCACCATACAGAGCTATCCAGTGAACCACCGTACAGAAATAACCACTAAGCCACCATACAGTGCTAACTAATGAGCCAGCATACAGTGCTAACCACTGAAACACTGTACAGTGCTAACCACTGAGCTACTACACAGCACTAACCACTGAGTCACCATACAGTGCTAACCACTGAGCCACCGTACAGTGCTAACCACTGAGCCACCATACAGTGCTAACCACTGAGCCACCATATAGTGCTAACCACTGAGCCACCATACAGTGCTAACCACTGAGCCACCATACACTGCTAACCACTGAGCCACCATGCAGCGCTAACCACTGATCCACCATACAGTGCTAACCACTGAGCCACCATACAGTGCTAACCACTGAGCCACCATACAGTGCTAACCACTGAGCCACCATATACAGTGCTAACCACTGAGCCACCATACAGTGCTAACCACTGAGCCACCATACAGTGCTAACCACTGAGCCACCATACAGTGCTAACCACTGAGCCACCATACAGTGCTAACCACTGAGCCACCATATACAGTGCTAACCACTGAGCCACCATACAGTGCTAACCACTGAGCCACCATACAGCACTAACCACTGAGCCACCATACAGTGCTAACCACTGAGCCACCATACAGTGCTAACCACTGAGCCACCATACAGTGCTAACCACTGAGCCACCATACAGTGCTAAGCACTGAGCCACCATATACAGTGCTAACCACTGAGCCACCATACTGTGCTAACCACTGAGCCACCGTACAGCACTAACCACTGAGCCACCATACAGTGCTAACCACTAAGTCACCATATGGCGCTATCCACTGATAGCCACTCAGCCACCGTATAGTGTTAACTGCTGAGTCCCCATGTCACCCATGTCTATTTATCTATTTGACTCTATCTATCTATCTATCTATCTATCTATCTATCTATCTATCTATCTATCTATCTATCTATCTATCTATCTATCTATCTATCTGTTTCTACCAAAAAACAGAAAAGGGATTCAGCACAAATTAGAAAAATCAACAAGGGGTGCAATAATTCCTGAATACGGTGTTCAAATGTAATATATAAGTCCAAAAACCAGGCAGCACATCCATGCTTGACAAAGACCTGGTGTGGTTGAAACATTGCACCACTGAGGGATGAATTAAAGGGTGTCCATTTTTCTAATTTTTTGCATGTGCTGCCTGGTTTTTGGTCTTATATCTTTCTATCATCTATGTGACTATCAATCTATCTATGAGGCATCAGCTTTGGACAGCCAGATAACGTGAGGTAGTGACCCATGAGTTCATTCACACCAACAGGCTTTATATTTATATCAAACACAAAATCACTTCCACAGACACGAAATGTTTCCAGGACGCAGCCGATTCACATATGTATCGTCCTGTACGAAAGGCCACGTCTCACTTACAAGCGCTGTAGGACCCTTGGGTGGCGGGGTCCAGTTTTCAATATCCAAGTCTCTAGTACTGCCCTGTTCAGCTCATACACAACCTATAGCTCTGCTACTTCAATAGCCACTGAGGGACACACCCTGCTGTTTCTGCAGGATTAAATAGGAATCATGGACAGTTGCAAGACCCAGACTGGAGGGAGAGTCCGTCCCACTAACAAACCTACAAATCTCTCCAAAATAAGGGCCCCAAACATTTTTTCCTAAAGGCCTAAGTCAAATAACTTGACCCAGTTTACACTCTTTTATTTTTGTGTTGCATCCACAGCATTAACTGTGAATACAACACACTCGGATCTCAGAAGGTCTCCCAAGCACATTCTAGGGGATACATAGCGACTTTTATATATGACAACTGTCACTGCCTCACACTATCTGATTATCAATCTATCTATCTATCTATCTATCTATCTATCTATCTATCTATCTATCTATCTATCTATCTATCTATCTATCCAGAAATATTGGAGCAGCACCACAATTTTGGCTAAAATGATGGTTGCAAGACCCCTTACAGCAACTATGCAAGCAATACAATCTACCATATCTATCTATCTACAACCCCTGGCAAAAATTATAGAATCACCGGGCTCGGAGGATGTTCATTCAGTTGTTTAATTTTGTAGAAAAGAAGCAGATCACAGACATGGCACAAAACTAACGTCATTTCAAATGGCAACTTTCTGCCTTGAAGAAACACTGAAAGAGATATTGAAAAAAAAAATGTGCTAGCCAGTAACAGATACTTTTGTAGACCAAGCAGAGGGAAAAATTATGGAATCACTCAATTCTGAGGAAAAAATGATGGAATCACTCAATTCTGAGGAAAAAATTATGGAATCACCCTGTAAATTTTCATTCCCAAAACTAACACCTGCATCAAATTAGATCTGCTCGCTAGTCTGCATCTAAAAAGGAGTGATCACACCTTGGAGAGCTGTTACACCAAGTGGACTGACATGAATCACAGCTCCAACACCAGAGATGTCAATTGAAACAAAGGAGAGGATTATCAAACTTTTAAAAGAGGGTAAATCAACACGCAATGATGCAAAAGATGTTGGTTGTTCACAGTCAGCTGTGTCTAAAATCTGGACCAAATACAAACAACATGGGAAGGTTGTTAAAGGGAAACATACTGGTAGATCAAGGAAGACATCAAAGACCGGAAACTTAAAGCAATATGTCTCCATAACAGGAAATGCACAACAAGACAAACGAGGAACGAGTGGGAGGAAACTGGAGTCAATGTCTGTGACCGAACTGTAAGAAACCGCCTAAAGGAAATGGGATTTACATACAGAAAAGCTAAACAAAATCCATAATTAACACCTAAACAGAAAAAAACAAGGTTACAATGGGCTAAGGGAAAGCAATTGTGGACTGTGGATGACTGGATGAAAGTCATATTCAGTGATGAATTGCGAATCTGCATAGGGCAACGTGATGATGCTGGAACTTTTGTTTGGTGTCGTTCCAATGAGATTTATAAAGATGACTGACTGAAGAGAACATGCAAATTTCCACAGTCACTGATGATATGGGGCTGCATGTCAGGTAAAGGCACTGGGGAGATGGCTGTCATTACATCTTCAATAAATGCCCAAGTTTACATCGATATTTTGGACACTTTTCTTATCCCATCAATTGAAAGGATGTTTGAAAATGATGAAATCATTCATCAACATGATAATGCATCCTGCCATAGAGCAAAAACTGTGAAAACATTCCATGATGAAGACACATAAGGTCAATGTCATGGCCTGCAAATAGTCCGGATCTCAATCCAATTGAAAATCTTTGGTGGAAGTTGAGGAAAATCGTCCGTGACAAGGCTCCAACCTGCAAAGCTGAGCTGGCAACAGCAATCAGAAAGTTGGAGCCAGATTGATGAGTACTGTTTGTCACTCATTAAGTCCATGCCTCAGAGACTGCAAGCTGCTATCAAAGCCAGAGGTGGTGCAACAAAATACTAGTGATGTATTTGTGTGTTGTTTGTTTGTCATGACTCCATAATTGTTTCCTCAGAATTGAGTGATTCCATAATTTTTCCCTCTGCTTGGTCTACAAAAGTAACCGTTACTGTCTAGCACATTTTTTACCTTGATTTCTTTTAGTGTTTCTTAAAGCCATAAAGTTGCCATTTGAAATGACTTTAGTTTTGTGCCATGTCTGTCTGTGATCTGCTTTTTCTCTACAAAATTAAACAACTGAATGAACATCCTCCGAGCCGGGTGATTCCATAATTTTTGCCAGGGGTTATCTATCTATCTATCTATCTATCTATCTATCTATCTATCTATCTATCTATCTATCTATCTATCTGTCTGTCTGTCTGTCTGTCTGTCTGTCTATCTATCTATCTATCTATCTATCTATCTATCTATCTATCTATCTATATATCTACCTACCTACCTACCTGTCTGTCTGTCTGTCTGTCTGTCTGTCTGTCTGTCTGTCTGTCTATCTAATCTATCTATCTATCTATCTATCTATCTATCTATCTATCTATCTATCTATCTATCTATCTATCTATCTGTCTGTCTGTCTGTCTGTCGGTCTGTCTGTCTATCTGTCTGTCTGTCTGTCTATCTATCTATCCTTCCAAACAAAGTAGTTGCAGCACTCCCAAATACAGATGTATTTTATGACTTTATTCTGGCCTTGGGTGCAGTCAGGCAAATTTTTCCAGCCAGGCACACACCAAGCTGCAGGACGTGCGCTTTACTAGAACGCACTGGAATACGCTGCAGACAGCGTTTTCCTGTACACTGTGATAAAGCGCACGTCTTGCAGCTTGGTGTGTGCCCGTTGTTACGGTTGTTATGGGGCTGCGTTCCACTGGCAGCGCATAACGTTAACGCTGTGCGCTGTGGCCCAATTTCAGACATTTTAGCAGCTCCATCCCCCTCAAGTGTGACACGTAATTAAAAAAAAAGCATTCTACTTACCTTCCATCTGTTCCCACATTGCCCGATGTTCTCTGTTCCCGTTGCGCAGTGGCTGGTAGGTTCATTACAAAGTGGCCGCTGTATTCCCTGCCTTGGCTTTTATACAGGCTCCTGACTGTCTGTACTATATCATGTGATAGACGACACTGAGGTCACCATGCTATGTGTAAATTAGTGGTGGGTATTTTACAGATCCGATTGCTCGCATTGTCAGGGTCATGGAGTTTTCCTAACATTGGATACATATTGGATTGTCGTCAGATCAGTTGTCTCGTCTGTAGGTGACATGTTTCGCGCTCCTCCGCTCTCATCAGTGTTTCGCTATTGTCCTGCCCTGACGTCACTCAGGGTTTTCTTTCGCCCATCTGAAAAGCAAGACATTGTGCTGTGATTGAATCTCCAGAAGACAAAGGAGTATTTTCCATTTCACGGTGGGAAAATAGATAGCTAGATAACTTCTTTAACTTTCCTCTGACACCTATTGATTGTATTCAATAGAAATTAGGAGAAGAAGGCAATTAAGTTTAAAATTTAATGGCATTCCACTGCTGTTAATTTACTACCTGACCTGATCAATACGGCTCGCTGGATAACAATCTATTACCACACTTTGTACTCTGCAGTGTCTCTGTCTCAAAAAGGCTGATCAAAGACAGGCGAGGAATGAGCCGCTGTGAAATCAATGGAGAGAGGTAGATATCAGGGGTTTATTCTCAAATTACGACAAAGTTAAATATTTGAGGGACCACAAGTCCGGAAGTCGCTGTCACTCCGGCGAGGCTGATGGCGGAGAGCGGAGCATCGAATATGTGTTATATGATTAGTAATGAGGAGGAGGACGCTATTAATATTCTGTGTACCCTCTGGAAGGAACTGTTTACATAGATAGAAAGCAGACATTATTTAGGGTGAAATATAATTTAATTCTCCATCTTAGAACACCACATTACAGAAAAGGTGGAAAAATTCTGAAAATATATTATATTACCTATCCTGTAGTGATCCTGAGTTACCTCCTGTATTATACTCCAGAGCTGCACTCACTATTCTGCTTGTGCAGTCACTGTGTACATACATTACATTACTGATCCTGAGTTACCTCCTGTATTATACTCCAGAGCTGCACTCACTATTCTGCTGGTGCAGTCACTGTGTACATACATTACATTACTGATCCTGAGTTACCTCCTGTATTATACTCCAGAGCTGCACTCACTATTCTGCTGGTGCAGTCACTGTGTACATACATTACATTACTGATCCTGAGTTACCTCCTGTATTATGCTCCAGAGCTGCCCTCACTATTCTGCTGGTGCAGTCACTGTGTACATACATTACATTACTGATCCTGAGTTACCTCCTGTATTATACTCCAGAGCTGCACTCACTATTCTGCTGGTGCAGTCACTGTGTACATACATTACATTACTGATCCTCAGTTACCTCCTGTATTATACTCCAGAGCTGCACTCACTATTCTGCTGGTGCAGTCACTGTGTAAATACATTACATTACTGATCCTGAGTTACCTCCTGTATTATACTCCAGAGCTGCACTCACTATTCTGCTGGTGCAGTCACTGTGTACATACATTACATTACTGATCCTGAGTTACCTCCTGTAATATGCTCCAGAGCTGCACTCACTATTCTGCTGGTGCAGTCACTGTACATACATTACATTACTGATCCTGAGTTACCTCCTGTATTATACTCCAGAGCTGCACTCACTATTCTGTTGGTGCAGTCACTGTGTACATACATTACTGATCCTGAGTTACCTCCTGTATTATACTCCAGAGCTGCACTCACTATTCTGCTGGTGCAGTCACTGTGTACATACATTACATTACTGATCCTGAGTTACCTCCTGTATTATACTCCAGAGCTGCAATCACTATTCTGCTGGTGCAGTCACTGCGTACATACATCACATTACTGATCCTGAGTTACCTCCTGTATTATACTCCAGAGCTGCACTCACTATTCTGCTGGTGCAGTCACTGTGTACATACATTACATTACTGATCCTGAGTTTCTCCAGAGCTGAATTCAAAACTCTGCTAGTTATTATTAAAAAAGTCAACCATTTTGACACCTACCATAGATTGGCTGCTATGATAGCCATTAAAGTATCATTGTGGGGTCTTATTCTCCAGACCCTCACTGTTCGCAGAATAAAGGGTACGCCGTTCTCCTCTGCAGCAGTACAAGGTACAGAGACAAATAGAACGTTAAGGGTGGAAAAATCTACGGTATATCAATAAAATGTCTTAATAGTGGAGGGCAGCACAGGGACCTGCCGGGGAAGGGGGGGGGGGCTCAGTAACTATCAGTATTGTGACAATGCTAATTTGATACAAAGTAACTTTTGTTCTAATCCTTTGCTGCAATTGTAGAAAAGTTTAACCTCAAACTCTACAGTCACAGAAACTTCTATATGTGAACAAAAGAAGAGAGAACTTCAATAGACAAATGAAGAGAAAGTTTTGCGCATTCTGTTATCAACAATTGAGCCTGGGGTTCGGAATATTCTTGGGGGCTTGAAATAAAGCGTTTCATTGTGAGACACCCTCCCGACGGCTGGATCCCGAGCACAATGCCATCGCTCCGCCATGTTCCCAGACTTTACCTAATCTCCATGCAGATAATACAGGGCACGACTCGCGCACATTATTATATTAAAATGTATAATTCTCTTCACAACAGTTATTACTTTGCAACACAAAGAGGCCGACAAAAACCTCTCGTCATTGATCAGCGGCTCGTCTACGGGCGAAGACAGGAGCTGGCAATTAAATGTCAAACACTCTGATGGCTTAATGACCCTTGAAACAGGACCAAACGCCATTTGCAAATGGAAGTGAGCGAATTGGAATAAGAAGAAAATAGCGAGTCTGCGGCACTCCGCCGATATTATGCACATAAATCATACAAACAGCCTCATCGCAGGACGAGACCGGAGCACAGGGCTAATTGTGACATACGTCTCTGCGCTCTGTGCCATTACTCGCTAAAGTTCACCTCTCGTGGCGTGTTATAATGCCGGAGACGTGGATTGTAGGGTCAAGAATAACAACTTTCACTGCAGAAATCATCTACCGGTCGTGGTTATGGGGTAGGTAAAACATTGATTGCACGTATAGTTGAAGATTCTCAAAGTGAAGTCCTTGTTTTGTTTTTTCTGATACAGATCCTCGATGAAGCCTCACAGTTAACCCCTTTACGACACATGACGGTATACAACGTCATGGGTCTTGTCCCAATGTTTGATGTTAGCTCCGGCGCGGAGCTCACATCAAACACCCAACATCTCCGACCGGATCCAGCTGTTGACCCTTTGGATCTCCGCTATCAATCACTGACAGCGGGATCCAAAGGTGGCGCGGCGGGGAATGCACTGTTTCCCGCCTGCACCGGAGATCCCGCGATAGTATCCTGCCTTGACCCCGGAAGCTGTCACGGAGCACTTCCGGTGAGTGGTTGGCAGGCGCATCTAACCACTCAGCATCGGCGATTCTGCAGCTCATCGGTATCTGTCAGAAGCGATCGGACGGTGCAGCAGAGTGCCTCTCTATGGGGCAGTGTAAAAATAAGAATCAATTGTTAAATAAAGTTTTTACAAACATGGGAAAAAAACCCCATAAAAGTTCAAATCACCCCCCTTTTCCCCCATGCACAATAAAAGTATTAAAAAAATGAAAAAAAATACACATGTTTGGTATCGACGCGTTCAGAAACACCCAGTCTATAAAGATATAAAATCAATTAATGAGAGCCGTAAACTGCGTAACGGAAAAAATTCAGCTTTTTTGGTCGCCGCAACATTGCTATAAAATGCAGTAACGGGCGATCAAAACTGCGGATCCCCCCAAAAATGGTGTCATTAGATACGACAGCTCAAGACACAAAAAATAATCCATCACGAAGCCCCAGATCCCAAAAAATGAGGACGCTACGGGTCACAGAACATGGAGCAAAAAGTGCAATTTTTTTTTTCCAAAAAACTGCATTTTTTTCACCTTTCAGATAACAGTAAAAGTATACATGTTTGGTATCTACTAACTCGTACCGTCTTGAGGCATTACACTGTCATGACCGTTTTACCATACAGTGAACACGGCGGCTAAAAAACCCAAAAAACAAACGTGTAATTGCACTTTTTTTTGTTTGCAATTTCACTGCACTTGGAATTTGTTTGCAATTTCCCTGTACACTACATGATTGTATCTGAAAGTACAACTCGTCCCGCAAAAAGCAAGCCGTCATATGTCTATATTGACGTAAAAATAAAAAAGTTATAGCTCTTAGAAGCAGGGGAGCAAAAAACGAAAATGAAAAACGAAAAATTCCCGGGTCATGAAGGGGTTAAAAGATACCATTCTAACTTTCTATGATCACGACTAGGGGGAGCTTACAAGACAACTGAATATTGGAAACTGTACGCAGTAAGCTCATAAGCTCCCCCTAGTGGCAGCTACTGGTAGACTAAATGTATAATTTGAAGAAGCAAAAAAAAGTAGAAGTGGCTCCTAAGTGGAGAATAAAACCATATTCCTCAGATAAGACATATTGCAAAGTTTCATACTTTTTCTTACTTTTACTATTGATTTAAGCACAGTTTGTTGAAATGACAATGACCATTTAAATAATAATTTTCTGACTGCCTGCAGTCAACACTAGGGGCAACCTAGGACATTTATGATAAAATGTATGCAGTGAGCTCCTGGGCTCCTCCTAGTGGTGACTGCAGGCAGATTTTTTTCCATTTATCTCTATGTATGCAGGGAATTTTGAACTTTCTTTTAGAAAAGATGATCTCTGACTGATATAAATCTATTTATCATCTATCTTTCTATCCATGAATTGGTGGAACTGGAGCCCAATGAGCCCCGGTGTGAAATTTGGACCTGTTCCCCACTTTGGTCAGGTGTATAGGCCCTTGCAGTGTTCTAAATTCTATAAAGACTTACGAATTGTCCCCCCTAACCTTCATTGTATAGTAATTTCCCATCCTTTTATATCTGTCTCCCATCCTGGTACATATGTCCACATCTTGGGCCCATCGTGGTAAACATGTCCTCATCCTGGCATATATGGTCTCCATCCTGGTATTCATGTCCACATCCTGGTATATATATTCCCCATACTGGTATATAAGTCCCCCATCCTGGTATATATGCCCCCCATCGTGGTATATATGTCCCTATCCCAGAATATATGTCTCCAATCCTTGTATGTATGTCTCTATCCTGACGTATATATCTCCCATCTGGTACTTATGTCCCCTATTTTGGTATATATGTCTACCATCCTGGATTATATGGTCCCCATCCAGATGTAAATGTCCCCATCCCGGCATATAAGGTCTCCATCCTGGTATACATGTCCACATCCTGGTATATATATCCCCAGGGGCTGACTGGCGACACAAACCCTGGGTGGCAAAATTTGTCCGCCAGCCCTGGGGGGGGGGTGCTGTCGGAAATACTCGGCGGCCCATCTCAGTCCTCTCCAGCCAGGCCCGTATTTGGAGTTCCTGCCGCCCTAGGCACTGTCAGCGGTGCGCCCCCCCCATCGCGCCACGCCCCCCTGCAGACAGAGGAGTAGCTAAGAGGAGCCTAGAGGTTCCCAATATGGTTGTGGTGGTGGATGGTTGCTAGATGACCGCCACCATGTCACATCAGCAAGGAGGTGGCAGTTATGTTTTGGGTCTTAATCATGTGGAGAGAGCTAGTTTGCCCCTATAGGGTCCATGAAGGCGTGACCACGGCAAAGTATATATACTTTTAGACTGACCACTTTTTTTATTCGTACAAAATCATCCCCATGCATGACAATGCACCATCTCTTGGTACAGAGCATAGCCCTGAGTAATTGGCTGCTATGGACATAAAAGTAGAGAAAACCATGGTGTGGCTACCAGTCTTCCCTGATCTCAGCCCTATTGAGAAACGTGGAAGTAACATTAAGCAAAAAAAATCTAAGATGCTGTAAGACATTAACTGTCAAACCAGCAGCTCTGGGAGTCAATTCTGACATCCTGCAAACAAATGCAATCTTAAAACATCCAAAACCTGACAAGTGCAATAAATGCAATATTTGTGAAGGTGATATCAAAGAAAGGCGATGTACAATATGAGACATACTGGTAGGATGTTTTCATTGTGAGCCCCTATGGGGACAGTGTTGATGATGTATGTAAAGTGCTGTGGAGTGCATAGTGTAATATAAGTGCAAAACATATTATTCTTAATATTATGTCACAATACCAGGATCTGAGGATCTTCTATTTCGAGGTCAGGGGCTCTCTGATGCCATGTCGCTGCCTGTCTCGCTGTCTTCCTCTTTTGACACTGCAGTGCGGTGGACAAGAGAGCATTAACTGGTTAATAACGAGACGTATGGTGTGTGTACTAACTGAGCCATACACCCTCCCCATACCATGACGTATGGTGTGTGTACTAACTGAGCCATAAACCCTCCTCATATCATGTCCAGCAGACATTGTAGGATTACTATATGGATTTTATTATTAGGGCACGGACACACTGGCGTGAAACTCGGATGAGTGCTATGTGTGATTTTATCGCAGTGCAGTCAGTTAATCAACGTCTGAAACACATTGGCGAGTGTCGGACACTTTTTTTCTCATCCAGATTCTGGATGGGAAAAAAGTCACAACATGCTGCGACAGTCTGCGATTCATGTGCGAGACTCGCCAATGCAAGTCTATGAGTCCAACAAAATGATGGACCACACACTGACAGCACACGGACCATCCGAGAGGCATCTGTTTTTTTTCACTGATATATTATCATTCTTCAGCTAAGATAACTGTAAAATACTCCTGTAAATAGCAGTAATAGCTGCTGAGAAACAAAACAGATTGCACATGGATGTGATCTAAGAAAACTGTCGGACACTCGCACAGCATTTGGATGTCCCAGTGGTCAGCCACACAGACAGCCCGCCACAGCCACACACAGAGCCACAGCCACACACAGAGCCACAACCACATAAAAACAGTCAGCCACATAGACAGCCAGCCACATAGCCACAGATAGAGCCACAGCAACATAGACAGCCATAGCCAGCCACACACAGGCACACACAGACAACAGCCAGCCAAACACAGACACAGCCAGCTACACACACAATATCAGCCACACACACAATCAGCCACACACATACAGCCACACACATAGTTAGCCACACAAACACAGCCAGCCAGCCACATAGACAGCCACACACACAGCCAAAGCCAGCCACACACAGGCGCAGCCAGGCATGTATACACACACACACACACACACAGATGCAGCCAGTTATGTATACACACACACACACAACACACACACACACAGATGCAGCAAGGCATATATACACACACACACAGATGCAGCCAGTCATGTATACACACACACACACACAGATGCAGCAAGGCATGTATACACACACACACACACACACACAGATGCAGCCAGACATGTATACACACACACACACACAGATGCAGCCAGACATGTATACACACACACACAGATGCAGCCAGACATGTATACACACACACACAGATGCAACCAGACATGTATACACACACACAGGTGCAGCCAGACATGTATACACACACACACAGATGCAGCAAGGCATGTATACACACACACACACACACAGATGCAGCCAGACATGTATACACACACACACACACACACACAGATGCAGCCAGACATGTATACACACACACACAGATGCAGCAAGGCATGTATACACACACACACACACACACACACACACAGATGCAGCCAGACATGTATACACACACACACACAGATGCAGCCAGACATGTATACACACACACACACACACACACAGATGCAGCCAGACATGTATACACACACACACACACACACAGATGCAGCAAGGCATGTATACACACACACACACAGATGCAGCAAGGCATGTATACACACACACACACACACATACACAGATGCAGCCAGACATGTATACACACACACACACACACACATGCAGCAAGGCATGTATACACACACACACACACATTAGTTTTAGATAAAGAATATACACATCGGCCCTTGCTCACCTCCCCCTTGATGGTATCCCATTCAGATCCTCCATGGCGGGAATCTAATGGAGCAGGGCGCGCTGCATGATGTCACAGTTTGCTGACATGGCCACTGCTCAGAGCTCTGTCTGTCAGCAGTGACGCAGCCGGCCCTGCTCACAAACAGAAGGTGCCGGCCGACCAAACAACAAGCGAAGGGTCCTGCGAGCAGCCATGAAGAGCTGGGAGCCTCAGCCAACATTGGCAGAGACCAGCCCAGCCTGCTGCCCCAGAATGGCGCTTGTCAAGCGCTCCGGTCTTGAGGGTGAGTGCAATGTAAGCACTCCTCAGGACTTTGCTGCAGGCAGCCTGTGCCGGCCGCTGGGTGCACTATTGTTTGTATGATAAGTCACCGGTGGCCGCATCCCGCACTAAGAATAGCCGCGGCCGCCAGTGATTTACTTTTGCATTGTTGTTGATAACGTACCCGGCGGCCCTGAACTGTTACCGGCCCCGGCGGCCCGGGGGGCAAAAGCCTCCCTGCCACCTGGCCCAGCCCGCCCCTGTATATCCCCCATACTGGTACATAAGTCCCCCATCCTGGTATATATGCCCCCCATCATGGTATATATGTCCCTATCCCGGAATATATGTCTCCAATCTTGGTATGTATGTTTCTATCCTGACGTATATATCTCCCATCCTGGTACTTATGTCCCCCATCCTGGTATATATGTCTACCATCCTGGATTATATGGTCTCCATCCAGATGTATAAGTCCCCATCCTGATATATTGGTCTCCATCCTGATATATATGTCCCCATCCTGGTATATATATCCCAATCCTGGTATAAATGCCCCCCATCCTGGTATATATGTCCCCCATCCTGGTAGATATGTCTTCCATACTGGTCCCTCATCCTCGTATATATATATGGTCCTCCACCTGGTATAAATGTCACCGCTCCCACGTTCTCTAATGTCCTGTGTAGCCATTGCGCAGTGGCTGGCAGCTGACATTGGAGTGCGCGGCATGATGTCACTGTCATGCTCCGCCCCCAGTCACAATACTGCTAATGTCAGCTGCCGCACTCCGTTTAACTGGCAGTTTGTATTGCAATGCAGGGACCCAATGGGTCTCTGTGCCGCGATGCATTTCAGCTAGATGCACAACCCCGGACGCACATCCAGCTGAAGTATACACTAGGGTCAGCGGACCCCTATACCCCCCGAGCTGGTCACAATTGCGACCCCTGCGACCGCAATAATTAATCTCCTATATCTATCTAGTTTTAAGACCTTAGGGATCTACAGGAACGGCGGTGGAGCAGAAGGAACATAGAGTATAATGAGTCTGTCTTTTACCATATCCTCTGCCATAAGAAATACATTTAAATCCTGGAAAATCACATTTAATCATGGAAACATGTAACAGACTCTTGGTGTATAGAGGACATACGTGCATTGTACATTTTAATGCATGCAATGCCATTTCCAAACAGGGACATCAATAATACACATACATCTCCTATTGTCACCATTCCCACAAGTAATTGAGGGGAAAGGTCAAGAAAAAAGTGTCATCCTGCAGAATGATGTCCGGGGTAGTAAATATCACTGACATCAAGAACAACAATAACAAGGGAAGGAGACGTCCAGGAGCTTTTCCAATCCATGTTCTGTCTGTGTAAGTCTCCGAAACTAAATATATAAATTACATTTAAAAAAAAAAAAAATAATTAAATATCCGACATTTTGATCCAGAGCTCCACATCTACAGTACAACAAAGGGTTAACTCGTACCTAATGTATCTTATATGACTTCAGCTGTCTTGTGTTCACATGAGAAATAACACCATACATGACATGTATCCAGCAGTTGTCAATATATTCCAAACCTTCTATAGCCGCTATCTCTCTCAGTTGTCTCTGAGCTAGTGGGTGTACACGAGATGTTATGATATCTCATATACCTGGCACAAACAGACATGAGGGATTCCACCTTCTCGGTCTCTATGTAGCACTTGGAGGACATTATTCAGCATTATTGAGCATTGTTGCTGTGAATCCAGCACTATGGTGAGATAAACGCTTACTAGAAAGCAGAAGCATGGAGCACATTATGCAGCAATACTGAACATTGTAATTGTGACTCTAGCACTATGTTAAGACAAACACTTATTAGAAAGCAGAAGAATGGAGGACATTATTGTAGCACTATTTAGCACTGTAGCTGTAAATCCAGCACTAGAGTAAGATAAACACCTACTAAGAAAGCAGAAGCACTGAGCACATTATGCAGCAATACTAAGCAATGAATCTGTAAATCTGGCACTGTGGTAAGATAAACACTTATTGGAAAACAGAGGCATGGAGGACATTTTATTGCAATATTGAGCATTGTAGTTGTGAATCCAACACTGTGATAAGATAAACACTTACTAGAAAGCAGAAGCATGGAGCACATTATGCAGCAATACTGAACATTATAATTGTGACTCCAGCACTCTGTTAAGACAAACACTTATTAGAAAGCAGAAGAATGAAGGACATTATGTGGCACTATTTAGCATTGTAGCTGTAAATCCAGCACTATAGTAAAATAAACACCTACTAAGAAAGCAGAAGCACTAAGTACATTATACAGCAATACTGAGCAATGTATCTGTAAATCTAGCACTATGCTATGATAAACACTTATAAGAAAGCAGAAGCAAGGATGACATTTTATTGCAATATTGAGGACTGTAGTTGTGAATCCAGCACTGTGGTAAGGTACACACTTACTAGAAAACAAAGGCATGGAACATATTATGCAACAATACTGAAAATTGTAATTGTGAATCTAGCACTATAGTAAGATAAAAGCTTATTAGAAATCAGAAAGATGGATGACATTATGCAGCAATATTGAGCATTGTAGCTGTAAATCCAGCACTATAGTAAGATAAAGACCGAATAAGAAAGCAGAAGAACTGAGCACATTATGCAACAATACTGAGCAATGTATCTGTAAATCTAGCACTATGGTAAGATGAACACTTATAAGAAAGCAGAAGCAAGGATGATATTTTATTGCAATATTGAGGTTTGTAGCTGTAAATCCAGCACTAGAGTAAGATAAACACCTACTAAGAAAGCAGAAGCACTGAGCACATTATGCAGCAATACTGAGCAATGTGTCTGTAAATCTAGTACTATGGTAAGACAAACACTTATTAGAAAGCAGAGGAGGACATTTTGTTGCAATATTAAGAATTGTAGTTGTGAATCCAGCATTGTGGTGGGATAAACACTTACTAGAAAGCAGAGGCATGGAGCACATTATGCAGCAATACTGAACATTGTAATTGTGAATCTAGCCCTATATTAAGATAAATGCTTATTAGAAAGCAGAAGAATTGAGGACATTATGCAGTAATATTGAGCATTGTAGCTGTGTATTTCCAGCACTATGCTAAGATAAACGCCTACTAAGAAAGCACAAACATGAAGCATATTATGCGGTAATACTGAGAATTGTAGCTGTAAGTCTAGCACTATGGCAAAATAAATCTTAGTAGAAAGCAGAAGAATGGAGGACAGTATGTATGAATATTTAGCACTGTAGCTGTGAATCCAGCACTATAGTAAGATAAACACCTACTAAGTAACCAGAAGCACTAAGTACACTATACAGCAATACTGAGCAATGTATCTGTAAATCTAGTACTATGGTAAGATAAACACTTATAAGAAAGCAGAAGCAAGGATGACATTTTATTGCAATATTGAGGATTGTAGTTTTGAATCCAGCACTGTGGTAAGATACACACTTACTAGAAAGCAGAGGCATGGAACATATTATGCAGCAATACTGAAAATTGTAATTGTGAATCTAGCACTATAGTAAGATAAAAGCTTATTAGAAATCACAAGGATGGAGGACATTATGCAGCAATATTGAGCATTGTAGCTGTAAATCCAGCACTATAGTAAGATAAAGACCGAATAAGAAAGCAGAAACACTGAGCACATTATGCAACAATACTGAGCAATGTATCTGTAAATCTAGCACTATGGTAAGATAAAAACTTATAAGAAAGCAGAAGCAAGGAGGATATTTTATTGCAATATTGAGCATTGTAGCTGTAAATCCAGCACTAGAGTAAGATAAACACCTACTAAGAAAGCAGAAGCACTGAGCACATTATGCACCAATACTGAACAATGTGTCTGTAAATCTAGCACTATGGTAAGACAAACACTTCTCCAACAAATCACACCTCCTCCCAAATTGCTTAGCCAATCACAAGCACCGCCACACGGGGCTGTCTGGAATTAACAACAGGGTCCTTCCTATTGGGTTGAGCAAAGGATATGGGAGCAGGAATGGGGAAGAGCTCCACTGACCAACTGCTGCTCAGGAGAAACATGGCTGGATACCTGTATGTACCAAGGGGCGGCACTGGACCTGATGTGTAAGTTATGGCCAATCAGTCCTGCAGCAGAGGGACAATGCTCCTGCATGGACCTATGTACAGTGTAATGGTCTCAAACACAGAGCTTCAATAGCCCTTCATAAGGTATAAAGGCTCCCTTGTAGCCCTCCAAGTGTTATCATGCCTCCCACAGAGCCCTCCAAATATTATGATGGCTTCCATGTAGTATAATTGGCTCTATATAACATAATGCACCCCCATAGTATTCCACATAGTAAATTGTACCCCCAAATTCCTCCATATATTATGCACCCCCATAGTCCTCCATATAGAATAATGCACCCCCACAGTCCTCCATATAGAATAATGCACGCCACAGTCCTCCATATAGAATAAGGCACCCCCATAGTCCTCCATAAAGTATATTGCACCTCATAGTCCTCCAAATAGCATATTGCACCCCCACAGAACTCCATATAGAATAATGCACCCCCGACAGTCCTCCATATAGAATAATGCACCCCCACAGTCCTCAATATAGAATAATGCACCCCCACAGTCCTCCATATAGAAAATTGCACCCCCACAGTCCTCAATATAGTATAATGCACCCCACAAACCTCCATATAGTATATTGCACCCCCATAGTCCTCCATATAGTATAATGTAACCCCATAGTCCTCCATACCTCTATATAATATAATGCACCCCCATAGTCCTCCATATAGTATAATGCATCCCATATAGCCTTCCTTATAGTATAATACACTCCCATAGTCCTTCATATTGTATAATGGGCCCCCCATTGTCCTCCTTTATTATATTGCACATTACATATTTCCCATCACTGTACTCACTGATTAAAAAAAAAAAAAAAAGTAAATACTCACCTCTCTTCTCGCTGCTCCGGCCTCTGCCGCTCTGCACATCTCAGCACAGTGGAGCTCAGTGATGACATCATCGTGACCCACCGTGCTGAGTTGCAGAGGGTGGACAGCGGTGGCTGGGACTCTGGAGAAGAATACTGCCGCAGAGGCGGCTGGGACTATAGGAGCAGGAGCGGCATTCTTGGGGGGCTACCACTGGTACACACCTTGTAGGCACAAGGCTCAACATGCCTCATACACACTCGACACTGCTCCGTACACCTAGTACACACTCAGCTCTGCTCCGTACACCTAGTACACACTCAGCTCTGCTCCGTACACCTAGTACACACTCAGCTCTGCTCCGTACACCTTGTACACACTTGGCTCTGCTCCGTACACCTCATTACACACTCAACTCTGCTCCATACACATAGTACACTCTCAGTTATGCTCCATACACCTTGTAAGCATGCGGCACTGCTCCATAAGACCCGTACACAAGCGTATCTGCTCTGTACTCTTTGTACACACTCGGCTCCACTCCGTACACCTCATACACTCAGCTCTGCTCTGTACGCCTCACACACACTCAGCTTTGCTCCATACAGCTCATACACACTTAGCTCCGCTCCATACACCGTACACTCTGAGCTCCTCTCTGTACACCTCGTACACTCTGTACACCTCGTACACACGGCGCCACTTGGTACACCTCATACACACTTGACTCTGCACACCTCGTACACATTGGGCTCTGCTCCATACACCTCATACACAGGACTCTGCTCCGTACACCTTGTACACTCGGCTCCACCACGTAGACCTCATACACACTCGGCTCTGCTCCGTACACCTTGTAAACACTCGGCTCCGCTCCATACACCTCGTATACATTCTGCTCTGCTTTGTAAACCTTGTGCACACTCGACTCCGCTCCGTACACCTCATATACACTCGGCTCCACTTTGTACACCTCGTACACACTCAGCTCTGTGCCTTACGCCCTGTACACACTCAGCTCTGCTCCATACACCTAGTACACTCTCAGTTCTGCTCCGCATGATCCATACACACTCGGCTCCGCTTTGTAAACCTCATACACTCGGCTCTGCTCCATACAGCATACACACGCGGCTCCGCTCCGTACACCTAGTACACTTTTGGCTCTGCTACATCCACACTGTGAATCCCTCCCAACCCCACACATAAACATCACCTCATCCAGGACTGAGAAGCTGATCATGTGACCCCCTGACTCCTCTCCTCCATTGATATCATCACAGGTCCTGTAAGCACAGGGCTCTGTGGAGAATAAAGCCGGCTCACCCTGTGGGGGGGAGGGAGCAACATGCGGCTGGCAGGGAGAGACCACGGGCACTGCAGCAGGAGGCCCAGTGGTGTCCCCCTGGCTGCTGCGCTCGGGGCAGTTGCTACGCCAGCCCCCTGGATATGCCACTCACCTGGTCACAGCGGTGGCGGCCAGGACTATAGGAGTGGGAGTGGCATCTGCAGGGGGCGGCACTAACACCAGGCACCCCTGAGGATGCCGCCCCCTGTCTACTAGCAGGGGTCACCGCCTGAGGCACTTCCTGTCGTCTCATGGATGCTGCGCCCCTGGCTGTAGGTAGACACAAATGTATCATTTATCGCTTTGATTTTGAAAGGGATTTTGAGTTTTATTACAGCAAAGAATTAAATATATTTCTCTTTCTATCTATCTGTGAGGAGCTGGTCATGGACTAAAGACTATTGGACCAATGGACTTTTTACATCATGCAGTGTCGGTTACGTCAATCTTGTTTTTTATTAGAGATTGCTTGCCTGTCAGTTTAAGCTACACAATTTGAAAGCAGAATGTGTGATAACAATGTTTCATCCTAGCAGGCCTCCCTGGACTCCAATGTAATTAGGACTGCCATGGGATTCATGGTCCTGCATCTGTTTGGGGAATTGTGAGTCTTCTGTTCCTCCTGCAGGGGTCCCTGCTCCGGGGTACAAACCTTTGCAGATTGATCAGAGATTTTCATTGAACTTCCTTTGTTCTGTGAATTGAATGTACTGGATGGTTAAGGGAGTTGGGTGTGCTTATCTTTGCCATGTCATGGGCCTTATTCAAAGAGAAGGCAGAAAAGAAGAAGACACAGGTTTGGAGGAGGTTGGTTGGTGCTGTGATTTGGTAGGGAGAGGATCAGTGCTGAGGCCAGGCCCTGAAGCTTATAAATAGACTATAGAGTTTGAACAATTTGAGATATCTACTGTACCTTCAGGATTTTAGGAACTATACTAAGGACTGTTCTTGCCGAATTAACCAGGATAAGTGCGCTGTGGTCGTGATATCTACCCTCGGGATTGTAGGAACTAACACTATTGTTGTTGACTGATTTCCGATATTGTGGAATTGGACCATCTACCTTGAGTTGCTATAATATCATGTATGGATATAAATAAAAAATGTTGCATTGTTAACCTGCCTAGGTCATTTTTACAACCCACAACTTCAGATAGATAGAGTATCTATCTATCTATCTATCTATCTATCTATCTATCTATCTATCTATCTATCTATCTATCTATCTATCTATCTATCCGTCTATCTATCTGTCTATCTAGTCTCAAGATCATCAATGCTGTTCTCCGGATACATTCAGCTAAACAGTTTGTCACTATAAAGTCAATATCTTTACATTTATCTCACGTCTAATACAAAAAGAATCTTAGAAGAAGCACACGCAATCAATTTTCATTTCTTAGCTTCGGAAAAGAATGTTATATTAAAACCAAGGAGTCAGGTTCTTATCCCTGCAGCAGTTCCTCAGCTCAGATAAAAAGAGATCTCAGATTCTCTGGTTATTAATGTGCTGTCTCTATGAACAATGTGCATCATTTCACACTGCCGGCAAAATCTATGGCCGTGTCCTCTTATAATGACGCTGCAAACCGAGCAGGACATTCACATCGGTCTCTCTGGACTGGAACGTAATAGATGTAAAGTTCATTCGCCGTGGCGCCCGCCGAGCCCCGGCCGCAGGACTGTATGGCTCAATACAGTGGATATTGAAGAGTTAATGTGAGGCTGTCACCTGGAGGGGGGCATAATGGGGCAATTTAATCACAAAAACTAGTTGGCTCCAAGCAAAGACGTAACTATAGGGGGTGCAGAAGTTACAAATTGTCAGGACTCATTTGCTCCTCAGGAAGAGATCCTCCAATGAGACCACATAATATATAGAGCTGGATGATCTGTGACCGCTCTGCCCATGCCTCTGCTAAGAGATCAAACAAATGTACTATTTTTTTGAATCCATGTTCAATTTTTCACATGTAAAACCCCAAGTTGTCTCATAATCAATCATATAGGTTATTCCAAATTTAGATATCTATAGCACATTAATAGGATATCCCATCTCAAATCGTGGGCACAGGGTGGCTGTGGTCATCGTGGGCACAGGGTGGCTGTGGTCTTCCTGCGTGCCCCGCGGATTCCCTCAAGTCCAGATCCACTGCATGCAAGATGCTGTGCCTATGGTTCGTGAGAACATACCCTTAAAATGTTTAGAGTTTGAAGCCAGCCTAAACAATCTTCTGAGAGCACACAGGTATTACCTAGCCTGATTGTTTGCTTCAATGTCCAAGAATAATTACCTGGATATTTTCTGAAACCTGAAAGAAGAGAGTCACATATTCGCAGTGTGAAAGTAACAAGTATTCTAAAAATAGTTGTGGGTTTCCGAGGTGGGACCAACAACTATCTCAAGAATAAGGCTCCATCAAAGGCTGCTAGCTAGCTTTTAATGGAACCTCAGAAAACAGAGTCGCGCATGCGCAACCACCTTCTCATTATATATGTGCAAAATTAGCAATTTTTCTAAAAATAGGTGTGGGTTCCAGAGGTGTTATTCACACCTATCTCAGGAATACTGCAAAATCCTAAGCATAGTTGTTTGCTTTTTTTCTGAAACAAAACTCACATATGCACAGTGTTAAAGGAACCACTATTCTAAAAGTAGTTGTGCGTTACAGAGGTAGGACCAACATCTATTTCAAGAATGCGGCCCCATCAAATGCTGCTAGCTTAGGTTTTAACTGAACCTCAGAAAACTGAAAAAAAAGAGTCGCGCATGCGCAAGCCACCTTTTCATTCGAGCAGTGCAAAATAAGCCATTTTTCTCAAAATAAGTGTGTGTTCCATACACATCTTTCTCAGGAATATTGCAAAATCTAAGTATAGTTCCATCTCAAGAATATGGCCCCATCAAATGCTGCTTGTCTAGGTTATAATGTAATCTCAGAAAACTGAAAAGAGGGAGTCACGCACATGCAACCAAGTTTCCATACAAGCAGTGTGAAATAAGACACTTTTTTTCAAAATAGATGTGGGTTTTAAAGGCACCATTCAAGAATGGGGTCAAATCTAAGTATAGTTGAGTCATGCATGCGCAAACACTTCTTACTTTAAGGCATTGTGTAAAGAACCCTCCATTCTACAAATAGTTGTTGGTTCCCAAGATATAACCAAACACCTATCTAAAGAATATGGTCCCATCAACAGCTCCTTGCTTAGCTTTTAATGGATTCCCATAAAATTAAAATGAGAGAGTTGCGCATGCGCAGCCACCTTTCCATTCTAGCAGTGAGAAAGGAGCCATTTTTTTGGTGTGAATTCCAGTAGAGGAACCTACCCACTATCTCAAGAATGGGGCTCCATCAAGCAGCTATTTATGTAACCCCGTAGAGTTAAAAAGCGAGACTAGAACATGAGCAGCTGCATCCATTCACGTTGATGTGAAATGCCTGATCTTGAGATTATTAGTGGAAGACTAAAGGAGGGCACTTGATTTGCCAAGATATAATACGTATCAACAATATGTTACAGTTGAATATAATATATGGATCTAAAATATCAATTTTTATATTTCCGATAAAGAGCTGCATCAGACACTTATAAGCTATCGTCCTAATACATGGGACAACCCCATTAAATAATACAATTCGAGCTGTCTGCGGTAACCACTAGGGGGAGCTCAGCACAGATGAAAGGAATCTGAATAAATTCCTAAGCAATGAACACCCTCTAGTGGTGGAAGGAAGCAATGTCAGCTGTTCAGTGCCAGACTCTACTCATCGCAACAGCTGGACAACTATAAAGCCACACATCGGGCTGAAGAAGATAAATATGGCGGCATTCAACCCCCCGTGTAAATATACAGCATAAATATAAAAATAGTATATATAAAATATATTTTTTTGTCCTCAGATGAGACACAGAGCTACCACTCACTTTTCATTTGCTGACACTTTGCAGTTGCCCACATAACATTTGTTCATAAAAGTGATAATTATTCAGCCGCTCCATCATGAACATTTGGTAAAGCTGATTACAACAACAAAACTGTCACAGGAAGATTAAGATTGTATTAAAGGAAATAAACCATTTATTTGATGGAAAAATAATCATCAAATAATATAAATAAGATCTTTAAAAACTCCTGCTTGTTGTCAGTGAATGGGAAAATTCTTATTTACTGTATACACAGTACCAGAAAACCTACAGGCTTAAAGGGGATGTCCACAACTAAGATATTAAAAGGAACCAACCAGCAGGTGTTTGTCCTGTAAACTAGAGGCCATAATGGCTCTAGGATGGCAATTAAAAAGATACCATTAGTTAAGAAATCCAAGGCTTTATTACAGAATAATCTTTGTCCAAACTCAGGGGCGTATCTAGGGGGGTGCAGCCGGACCTTTTGCCCCGGGTGCAACTCAGCGGGGGGGCACCGGCGGCCACCTCTCTGTGTGACTCCCACCTTTACAATATTCCTGTTTCGTAGCCTACGGATGACTCTTTCCATCTCCATTGAGACAAGTCTGGGATAAATCTGTTTTGGATGATTTCCCAAAGGCTTTACAAAAACAAAATCCAGACCCTACTAAACAAATGAAAAATTCACAAGACATGGTGAAGAGATATATTTCCAAATTTTAGAAGAGGCGTTGCGGGGGATTTGCAATCCATACCACACACACCCCATTAATGCATATACCACGCACTCAGTATCACACGCTGGAACCCCTACTAAGGTGCTTCTTTCAATTAGTATTCTTCAGGATTCAGATGAGCCTACATCATTTGCACACACTTCCAGTAATCTGAGAGGTATCCTCTTTTTCTGGAAAACCCACGGATGTTCCAATAAGGTTGGTAATGTATAGTTGGGTAGTAGTTGTTGGGAGTGCAAAGGTGACACATCCAACAGGAAACTCTTCAAAAGTGATTTGTTTATTGAAGATTTTGGAAGCTTCAGAACCATCTTGTAACCACAACTTCTGATTGTCCAGAAGTCAGGAGTTACACCACAAGCTCTCAATGCATCTCTATGAGTGCCAGTATGAGGCCTTTATAGACTTGCATTGAAGAGTGACCTCAGGTGCTCTACATCAGAGCTGTGGAGTCAGTGAGGTCAGGGCCTCAATTGTATCTACAATCCAGTTACTGGATCCAGTTTTTTCATTTTGAGATGTTGAAAAACGCATGCGTTAACACACCCATAGAAAACTAATTGCAAAAGTGCAATCTATTTACCACATTGCTTTTTTGAGAAATCCGTTTTAAATAGGGTCTGCAACGTTTTTAACGCATTATCAAAAACGCATGCGTTTTTTTAACATGGGTGTCTATGGGAAACGCATGCGTTAATGCATGATACATATAGGTACTATACGTTAAGGGCTAAAAATGCCTCAAAATGGACAAGGAGCAAAACTGGATCCATTAACGGATCCAGTTCACGGATGCAGCCTCCCAAGTGAGGCTCTAGCCTAAGCCAAACATCCAACTCCGACTCTACAATTTCCCTGAATCCGACTCTGACCCCATCTCCAACAAAATGGACCCTGACTCCAACTCCATGACTTCGACTCCGCAACCAGGGCTGTAAGCCAAACATCTGACTCCGACTCCTTAATTTCCCTAAATCTGACTCCAACTCCACCCAAAATGGACACCGACTCCACGTCTCCAACTCAACAGCGCTGGCCTCCATAAAATACGGGAGCTGCCGGCAGATCACAAACTGGAGAAGAATGATGGAAGTGATGAACATGCCAGAGAGTATAAGACCAGGGGCAGGTGGTATATATTAGACACACTACTACAGATGCTGGAGTGGTGCTTTAGTATTTTAGGTGAAAATTTGGAACTCCCCACACCCATGTCTGACCCCCTGAAGGTGCACCTGACTTCACCAATAACACATATTGGACCCTCCACCCAAGTTCCGCTGCTCGATGAGTATTCTGGTGACTTCCTCAGTCCTTGACGATTTTTCCATCTCTTCCGTAAGTCCGGTAGACCTCAACCCTCGGTCCAAAGACTCCAATATTACAAACCGTCCAATAGTTTTAAATGTATATGCTGAACAAACCTAATCTTATCCCAAATAACCACGTTCTAAATTCAGCGTGATAAGTGACCTCAATAGCTCAATGGCGGTAACGTCTCTTCATCCCGCACATATTCACCGGCTATTACAAGATCATCTTAATATAGTTCCTGCGCAAACCAAGTGCAGAGATATAGGATGCCCTACGGGAATATTCTACAGGCTAGTGCCTCCGGTGCCCCCCTCATTTATATTCAACTCTTTATGTGAAAATTAACTAGCGGCACTTCCAAATTCGAGAAATATTCTTTCCTCTTTTTTAACCTTTTTTTCCCTCGCTCTTGACAATCTCCGATAACCCAGAACATGAGCTGGAGTTATTTTTACCATCTCATTATAGACAATTTATTGTACCTCTCTGAGACTTGTAGGCAATGCTCAGCCGATATATATGTGTCAAGACAGTGCAAGTCACATACGGTATATACATCCCATACCATAGGAAATATATTTATCTTGCCTATAGCGGTTGACTAGATTACTTGTGATGCTGTCAAACAGATCTCAAGTGGATTTCATTGTTTTAATACGAGCGTCTAATGAAAGAATGCAGAACGGTCAAAAGTTTCCGATGTTTTATGGGAGACGAAGAGTATTGTTTTTAGCAGCTGTTTGCAATGGTATGTGAAGTAATAGAACGGGACAAGCCGGTGACCACATGGTCAATGTATAGAATGGAAATAGCGCTGCATGCTTTTAAAGGAATGGTGAATCCAAGGTGAAGTCAACTCTCTTTTCAGTAAAATCGCGGGAAAACGTTTTTGATTAATCAAATGTATACACTAAGGTGTATGCAAATTGTCACTAAAGTAGACAAACTCTAAGTAGCAATCCTAAAAGTCATAATTGACTCTTGAACAAGCCTTTTAATATGACTTAGGATTTGTGCCAGATCAGAACCCCACACTGCAGATGCTGCATTTCGGGGTGACTGCCCCTCATCAGTGCAGTGTGTGGGAGTTCTGATCTGGCTGTATGAGAAGCTAAGACGAGGTCTGGGGGAGTATCTATTCTTATCTGGCTGTAGAATTCCCACACACTGCACTGATGAGGGGCCATCACCCCGAAACGCAGCATCTGCAGTTTGGGGTTCTGATCTGGCACAAATCCTAAGTCATATTAAAAGGCTTGTTCAAGAGTCAATTATTACTTTTAGGATTGCTACTTAGTTGTTTGTCTACTTAAGTGGCAATTTGAATATGCAATTTCCCAGAGGAGCATTGCGGCTTAAAGTCTCCTCATCTGCCGGCTGGCAGAATACTCTCCGCAAGGAGAATAGATACTCCTCCAGACCTCGTCTTAGCCTCTCATACAGCCAGATCAGAATTCACACACACTGCACTGATGAAGGGCAATCACCCCGAAACGCAGCGTCTGCAGTTTGGGGTTCTGATCTGACACAAATCTCAAGTCATATTAAAAGGCTTGTTAAATAGTCAATCATGACTTTTAGGATTGTTACCTTTTTTAGGTGGCATTAGAGTTTGTCTACTTAAGTGACAATTTGCATATGCAATCTCCCAGAGGAGCATTGTGGCTTATAGTCTCCTCATCTGCCAGCTGGCAAAATACTCTCCACAAGGAGAATAGATACTCCTCCAGTCCTCGTCTTAGCCTCTCATACAGCCAGATCAGAATTCCCACACACTGCACTGATGAGGGGCAGTTACCCCGAAACGCAGTATCTGCAGTTTGGGGTTCTGATCTGGCACAAATCCTAAGTCATATTAAAAGGCTTGTTAAATAGTCAATTATGACTTTTAGGATTGCTACCTTTATTGGTGGCATTAGAGTTTGTCTACTTAAGTGACAATTTGCATATGCAATTACCCAGAGGAGCATTGCGGCTTAAAGTCTCCTCATCTGCCGGCTGGCAGAATACCCTCCGCAAGGAGAATACATATTGCATCAGACCTATACTAAGGTGGTTTTTCTTTAAATTTGGTTTCTCAAATGCAATTTTTGTAGGTATTCCTGAACATAATAGGTAACAAAAATAGTTTGCTTCCTCTTACATCACTTCCTGTTCCTGTCCAACCAATAAACCACAAAGGGGAGAGGCTCCTGCTGCAGCCAGCTGGCTTAAGGACACACGTAGCATACTAAGAAGGAGAAATAGAACATGGCTGATCTCCTAGGACATAGAGAGATTATTTCTTTATGCATTTCTCAACGTTACTCGAGTTTGAGATTAAATAGGATCTTTTTAGAATATTTTTGTTCCTTTTTGTATCTAGTGTCTTTTTTAGAATATATGACCCTCCCAAGAAGATGTTACTGGTTGTGGATCGAGAACTACATTTTTCACCATTTATGAGACTATCAACCCCATTCATTCAGTGGGTTCTCAGCACTGAGGACCCCTGTTAGTGTCTAGGACAGAGGTCCCCAACTCCAGGCCTTGAGGGCCGCCAACAGTGCAGGTTTTCAGGATTTCCTTAGTATTGCACAGGTGATAATGTGATCAAATGCACAGGTAATGATTCCAACCCCTGTGCAATACTAAGGAGATCCTGAAAACCTGCACTGTTGGCGGCCCTCGAGGCCTGGAGTTGGGGTCCCCTGGTCTAGGACATTCAGGATACCCATTTTTACGCCCAATATTCCTTATTCCACTACTGGAAAAGGCCATCTGGTCCTGAGCTATATGCAAGATTTCTAAGGCTGCTTTCACATCAGAGATTTTGGCAGATTCGGAAGCTTTGCTGCATCTGCCGTGTAACGGCTCACTTGAGGCAAGCCCAATTAATTCCCTATGGGACATGCGGTCACGTGTGGCTCTTGCGATTTTGCTGGGTCTGGCACTTGCAGCAAGTCAAAAAAATCGCATCCAGCAAAACCGCAACTGCTGCACCTGACCGCAAGTACCATAGGGGAATTGGGTTGAACGCAGGCTTTCTGCAAGTGAGCCATTACGCAGCAGATGTGGCAAAACAGCCAGATCTGCCGCAATTGAAAAAAATCTCTGATGTGAAAGCAGCCTAAGTGACCCATAAAAGGTGTTTTCTCATGAAGTCAATGCCTGTCCAAATTCCAAATGTCCTAGTGCATCAAAACACATGGGGTCGGTCCCATGGTTGTGGCCCGCACTGTAAGCCAGAAGGGAGAGTAGGGATAGCTCCAGCTCTCCATGTATTGGTATGCCTAACACTGTATGGCTTCTCCAGCTGTTTGATGAAGGCCCTATGACCCAAACCTTTGGTCATCAGCTGGTTGCCATCAAG
This sequence comes from Allobates femoralis, assembly GCA_033576535.1. Classification (NCBI taxonomy): domain Eukaryota; kingdom Metazoa; phylum Chordata; class Amphibia; order Anura; family Aromobatidae; genus Allobates; species Allobates femoralis. The sequence goes on from JARQOC010000007.1 coordinate 81,891,178, forward strand.
GATCTCATGGAAATACCCTAATACCTGGTAACAGTATAGTTCCCTTTGCTGGTCTTTAGTGAATGTCCAGAATGGACTGCAGACCTTGGATTTGTATCAATTTAAAGTATAGAGCCTAAGCACAGTATTTGTATACATATTAAAGTTCTTGGGGCAGGCTACATATGATTAAAGGATACACACGGTAAAAGATTGATCAAAGATAGTGTGGACCAGTGACTCGCCCAGGGTATGGGAACTCAGGTGTCTGGGCCCTCTGCTGCTGTTGGGGTTGTCACTGATGGCCTGCCCAGACCCGTGGCCCTGGTGGTCTGCTTTTGAAAAGGGGTAGTTGAACCGGGAGAAATGGAATTTATACAGTTCTCGTAACGCCACCCGCAGCTTCCGGTGATCGAGCACCAGCGCCGCTTCAGACCTCCGGAGGGCGGTGGTATAGCAGCTAGGATGGTACAGCTCCCTGCAGGTGGAGCTGGCCCTCAGGGGCAGGGATGCACCGGTGGTAATGGAGGTGCTGATGATGAAAATGAGCGGAGCACGGTATAGCAGAAAAACAGATACATGGAGACTCAGTCACTCTACCCGGTTACTTTACTGGAACAATGCAGATGGTGGTGCAGTTCACTGTGGCAAAACAGTCTTTATCTAGCCGGGTAATCACAGTGGGCTGCAGAGTCTCTGGGAGTCTCCCGTGGTATGCCTTCCTGGATCTAAGCCATGTCCTGCTGCTAGTGCCTGTCCTGGGGTAGCCTGCGTAATACCAGGCCGTTGAGGTGCTCTGAGGATCCTAGCTTCCACTCTCTCTCTCCTGCTCTGGGACGTGACCCCGGTGGGTTATCCTGGTGTGACTAATCCCACCAGACAGGGTGTCGGGGCCGGTAAACAGACCCACGACGTCCGGTATTCTCGGCTCAGGGGCTGAACTCCCTGACCGTCTTTGGAACCGGTACTCTGGTAAAGTGAACCAGGGTTCCCTCCCTGAGTATGGATGCTTGGGGGGTGCCCTCCTTCAGTCTGAGCTGCCTGTTCTCTCTTTCCAGACCCCCTCCCTGGAAGTCTCCTTTTCTCACTCGGAGGCTCCCCATTTTCCGTCTTTCCTCAGTGCCGACTAGAACTCACTGTGTGTCCTCCCTCCTCCCCTAACTCTACCCCTAGGGACTGGGCTCCAACCATTTGCCTAGGCTCGGGTGTGGGAGTACTGGGTTGGGATCCTCCCACAAACATCTGCCTTCCCACTGTAACAGGGGTTACCGCACACTCATTTATAGGTGCAGTACCCATATTGTGATGCCTGACCAGGTGGGGCACCACACCAGTAAGCATAAATTACCATGCGTTGCATTTATCTGAAGAGCTGGTGTCCAAGAAGACTATGTGGACAAAAAGAAATGAGGCTATCCCTTTAAATCTGACGGCTCAGGGCAGATTCTCCAGCACACTGACAATTAACGAGGCAACATTGAATGTATGAATTGAGGTACTTGCCATCAACACAAGAGGGTCGGTTTCTGGTTGTTCCGGCCACTTTCCCAGGCAAACAAGAACATTTCACCGTTTGGGATCTCTCCTCAATGCGGTTCTTATTGCAGCATCTGTGCGCCGCTATAACTTCGCACGTTCCACCTTCTGCAAAGATAGAAAGGATAAGTGAGCGGTTTATATATGAGTAACATAGTGTAAAATTCAGGTACAAGAATAACAAGATGCTATATGAGTAGAGATAAGCGGGCCCAAACTTTAAAGTTCGATGTTTTACTGAATACAGGCGTTACAAAAAAAAATTAGTTTGGTGTTTGTATGCTTAACGTATGCAAAACACTCAAGCGAGCATCGCTGTGCTTGGGTATGCTCGGTGCTTGGCGCTGTGCGAGCTGAACTACCCAATCAGTGTCTTACAATGAGGTCCCAGTCAAGTTCTGATCCAGATCAGAATTTTATCTAAAGTCCACCTGAACCCACAGAATCAGGACTTCCATGGGTCTGCTCATCTCTAAATATGAGTCCCGGGATGGGGGGGCTAATGCAGGTCATACAGAGATGTGTCCACTGATCCCAAATCGGTAAGTCAACAATTTGTATTTCTCAAAAAATAAACTATAGAGAATGACCAGCCCCTGATGGATGGACACAATCATAGAAATGATGAACTAGAAGCAGAGAAGCCTGAGGAAGGACGGACGACAATACATTTGGAAGAACCAAGAGTCTAAACCAGTTGAAATTTTACTCCTTTAGACAATAGATCAATGGCACATGTGTAGTTGGAGATGCAAAGATTTACGTAAATGAGAACCTTTAACTTTGTATTTTTGGGAAGAATCTTTGATATAAATGACATGGTTGTAAGATGTCCTTAATGATGCTTTCAAAGAAGCTGAAAAATCAGATAGCCAGGCCGATAAATATCTAAATCAGTGGTCCCCAACCTTTCTGACCTTGTGAGCCACATCTGGCTCTACAGGAGTGTTACGAGCCAGCCACATCCAGCTACTCTACACCTCACAGTAGTGACACCCAGAGCCCCCATTACCAGTATGACAGCCAAAACTACAGAAGTCACACTGAGGTGGTATACCAAGATCCAGGGGCTCCTACCTTACTCCCATTCAGATCTGCTCTTCAGTGTGGAGTTGCTCACAAAAGTCACCATCTGGAGATGCTCTTCATAGCTGCTTGCTAAACCTGGTACAAATGCACCAAGCAGGAGGAGACCACGAGTTACACATCACAGGTCCATGAGCTACATGTGGCTCCTGAGTTACAGGTTGAGAACCCCTGATCTAAAGCATGTCATAAATATAAGCCTAAGGTCAGAGGAACCCAGTGATTTCAGAGAGACCGGCCAACTAACTAATGTGTAGACAGTTGGACGGTCCACCAGACGGCAAATCTCCGGAGGAGAGAAGGATTGGCAATTGAATTTCAACATGTCTGATCTTATTATTTTCAATAGAGGTAAACTGCGATCCACCACCCAACTTTTCTAGCAATGGCCAAAGGCCATACACATTGGATAACTGAAAGCTGAATAATCGTTCAGTTCTCTCTGCTCCCCATACATAGGAACCCTTGGCTCAACCAAGAGATCCTGGGCTTCATATGCCACTTCAATGGAGAACTATCCACAAGCCGAATCCTTCTCTCCTGGGATATGATCTGTCGGAGGAGAGTTGGGAGATGCCTATGAACTATCAGCCAAACCTGGCAATATCAATGGGTTTGGCTGACTTTCGTCTAATGTCTATGGGGTCTTTAGTCTCCACTCTCCACAGAAGACCCATTCACACTCAGTCATTGGGCACATGAACTTGTGTCAGGGTCGTGAGGAATCGTTGACTGTCGAACAACCATCCAACGGGTATGGTCAACTTAATTTGTACCAAAGTGGTTTGTACATTTCCTGCAATTACAATCTCTTTGTTTTTGAAGGACATATATTCGAGGAAAAACCCTTTAAGGGTCACCTTGTCCCGGCTTTACATACATTGATATATATAAATAGCTGTACCTGATGAATTACAAGACAGCAAAGCCACAATTCATACTTTGTAAAACTTTATTTCTTGAACAAAGACATGGAAGCTTCTTAGATGTGTATGAATAATGACGGTATCATAATTATTTTGTCAGGAGTAAAAAAGAACAAAAAAAAGAACATCGTACCTGGGGCTTTGAGTTCCGGTAGAAGGTTTTATCAATTACCAGAAGACAGTACATCAAGATCTATATCTCCTAAAGCGTTTGACGACTATGTGGTAATGTTTAAAGTTTACTGCTTCAAGAACATAAGAGGTCGGCGTCTGAGAAAGACCTCGTGGCTCGGGAATAAGACTAAACATCTCAATGTCTTTTAACGGTAAAAGTAATAAAATGGAAGGAGAAAAATGTTCAACGCAAAGTAGAATTCTGCATAAAATTACTAAATGTTTTTAAAGCTAAAAATAATTGCTGAACAGCAGTGAACAAGGCATTAAAGGGGTTGTCCAGAGGTTAAAAATGGTTTTTCAAAGGCTTAAGATTTAGTAATGAACTTATCGGGTATTTCTTGTCATATACTATGTGTCATGATAGGAAAATGGTTGAGCAGTCCTCCTTAAAGAGGTCTTCCACTACTTAAGTAAGCACCTTACTTTTGTCCTAATGTTTCTTAACTAACACCATCCCAATGTTCTTGTTACCTACCCTGCTCCTATAAGTTTATCTCTACGACGCTTGTAAATACCTTCATTGTTGTTGTAACTTTAACCTTTCTAGTTTCAGACCGGAATTGGACCAACTGAGCAGGCACATCAGTGTTAGAGACTAGGAGGAGAGTGAAGTGTGATCTGTGCATGCGTGTCCAGACTGCTGTTACTCACAAAGAGACAGCCCTGCCCTCATCAGTGACGTGTCCCGCTCAGTTGGTCCAAATCCAGTCTGCAGAACGGACGATCTAAACTACAACAGACAATAAGGGTATTTACAACCATCTTCGAGTTAAGCTTACAGAAGAGGGTAGATAGCCGAAGTATAATGGGAAAGTGTTAGTTAGGATGAATTAGGACAAAAGAAAGGGGATTACATTAGTAGTGGAAAATGTCTTTAAATTGCCACCTGAAGGCAAATATTGTAGGGAAAGAGGAATGGGCATATTGGATTTCAACCTGGCCAATCTGTTGATTCCATAGGAGATAATTTGCTGCAATAGGGGTCATTTAGAGGCCTTACCCCCCTCTGAAAGAAACCCAAAAGAAATTATCTTGAATATGAATTGTATCCATGCAAAGTGTAGGAGCATGTTCACACTGGTCATTAAACAGCAACACCCAAGAGAAAAGCAAAAAATGAGCAAATACCCTAAAATAAGTAAATAGTTATTAATAGTGTAGGCAAATAAAATAGGGGACTTAGTTGACGTTATTGATAAAAAAAAAAAACTAAAAGCCATCCCAACATCTCAAGGTGATCCATATCGGGACAGTCCTAGTAACGAAATATTTAAAGCCTTACCATATATCTAGTGACGGTAAATGTGAATAAAGATTGAGCAGGACCCAGGGCCAACATGGACACCCAGCAACGGGAAGCTATATAAATGTAATGTCCAGCTCAAAGAATGGGAGACCACAGCCTTGTTTGCATTGCTGCACAAAAGCATGAAGGAGACCCAAAACAAATTAACTGGAATATAAGTATGTATACATGCATTGTGTAGGAGTATGTTCACACTGGCCATATAGCTTCCTATTGCTGTGTGTCCATTGTGGGCCCTGCTCCTGCTAAATCTTTATTCACATAGAGGAGGAGGAAGGAGAGGGAGAATGGAGAAAGGAGAAAGGATGAAAAGGAGAAGAAGAAGAAGAAGAAAAAGAAGAAGAAGGCAAAAGAGGAGAAGGAGGAGAAGGAGACGAAGAAGGAGGAGGAGGAGAAGAAGAAGAAGAAGAGGAGGAGAAGGAAGAGGAAGAAGAAGAGGAACAAGAAGGAAGTAGAAGGAACAAGAAGGCAGAAGAAGAAGGAAGAAGAAGGAAGAAGAATGAAGAAGATTAAAAAGGAAGAAGAAGAAGGAAGAAGAAGAAGAAGAAGAAGTAGAAGAAGAATATGAAGAAGGAAGAAGGAAGAAGAGAGAAGGGAGAAGAAGAAGAAGAAGAAGGCAAAAGAGGAGAAGGAGGAGGAGGTGGAGGAGGAGGAGAAGACGAACTAGAAGAAGACGAAGAGGAGGAAGAGGATGTGGAGGAAGAAGAAGAAGAGGAGGAAGTAGAGGAGGAAGAAGAAGAAGAGGAAGAAGAAGAGGAAGAAGAGAAATAATAATAATAATAATAATAATAATAATAAGAAGAATAAGAAGAAGAAGAAGAAGAAGAAGAAGAAGAAGAAGAAGAAGAAAAAGAAGAAGAAGAATTTAATACTATGAAACTTAGATCTGAGTGTCTGTATCTGAACCTGATTTTTTTTTAAACTTTGCTATGGAAGCAGAATAGAAGAAGATAATGGAGAAGGAGAAAGAGGAAGAGGAAGAAAAATAAAGATAATAATGATAAACAAAATCTGACTGGCTGCATCTGAACCTAAATATTATTTATTTATATTTTTTTATGTTAGAGGAAAAGAGAAAAAGGAGGTGGAGTAGAAAGAAGAATGTTATACAAGAGGAAAAGAAGGAGAAGACTACGATGATAAAGTAGTAGAGAAAGAAAAAGTAGAGGAAAGAGAAAAAGTACAAGAAGATCATAATAGGGATGGGCGAATCTACTCGCTAGGACTCGTTACTCGGCGAGTAGTAAGGGACTCGCAGGACTCGGTACTCTGCGAGTCTCCCAGTGATTACTCGCACGAGTCCAATGCAAATCAATATCAATCCTAGTTTTGTCAGAAACGCTGACAAAACTAGGATTGCCATTGTTTGCATTAGACTCGTGCGAGTAATCACTGGCTACTGTGCCAGTGATAGCAGGGAAACTCGCAAAGTAACTGCTGTTTCTTTGCGAGCTGAGTCCAGCTGTCTTCTCTGTGCAGCTCCAGGGTCCTAGAGCCCGCCTGCTGCCTGATGTAGCAGTGCTGACATTGTTCTCAGTCTGCTCATTCCCTGTGTACAGACATGAATGTCTGTGCACAGAGATGATGTAGCAGTGCTGAGATTGTTCTCAGTCTGCTCATTCCCTGTGTACAGACATGAATGTCTGTGCACAGAGATGATGTAGCAGAGCTGAGATTGTTCTCAGTCTGCTCATTCCCTGTGTACAGACATGAATGTCTGTGCACAGAGATGATGTAGCAGAGCTGAGATTGTTCTCAGTCTGCTCATTCCCTGTGTACAGACATGAATGTCTGTGCACAGAGATGATGTAGCAGAGCTGAGATTGTTCTCAGTCTGCTTATTCCCTGTGCATAGACATCTATATTTATGCACAGGGGATGTAGCAGAGAGGACATCGCGTTTTGGACTGCGTCGGACGGAAGAGGATTTTTTTAATTAAAGATGGAGTCCCTAATGGCTTTTTTTTTTATTTCTAATAAAAAATTTTCCTTGTGTTTTTTTTAAAACAATTTAATAGAAATTCATGGCGGTCATGTCTAATATTGGCGTGACCGCCATAAATTTCGGGCTTAGGGCCAGCTGATAATACAAAGCTGGCCCTAACCTCTTTATTACCCAGCGTGCCACCGCTACCAGGGCCGCTGGAAGAGCGGGGTTCAGCGCCAGAGGATGGCGCTTCAATGAACGCGCCATCTTCTGGGGCGGCTGCGGGCTGCAATTTGCAGCGGGGGGTGCCCAGAAAGCTTGGGCATCCCTGCGCTGCGGATTCCAGCCCCCAGCTGCTTAGCTGTACCTGGCTAGACATAGAAATTGCGCGGAGCCCCACGCATTTTTTTTTTATTATTTCATGAATTTCAGAGTCAGAGTCTCAGAGTCAGAATCTCAGAATTTCATGAAATAATTAAAAAAAAATGCGTGGGGCTCCGCGCAATTTCTATGTCTAGCCAGGTACAGCTAAGCAGCTGGGGGCTGGAATCCGCAGCGCAGGGATGCCCAAGCTTTCTGGGCACCCCCCGCTGCAAATTGCAGCCCGCAGCCACCCCAGAAGATGGGGCGTTCATTGAAGCGCCATCCTCTGGCGCTGAACCCCGCTCTTCCAGCGGCCCTGGTAGCGATGGCACGCTGGGTAATAAAGAGGTTAGGGCCAGCTTTGTATTATCAGCTGGCCCTAAGCCCGAAATTTATGGCGGTCACGCCAATATTAGACATGACCGCCATGAATTTCTATTAAATTGTTTAAAAAAAAACACAACACAAGGAAAATGTTTTATTAGAAATCAAAAAAAAAGCCATTAGGGACTCCATCTTTAATTAAAAAAATCCTCTTCCGTCCGACGCAGTCCAAAACGCGATGTCCTCTCTGCTACATCCCCTGTGCATAAATATAGATGTCTATGCACAGGGAATAAGCAGACTGAGAACAATCTCAGCTCTGCTACATCATCTCTGTGCACAGACATTCATGTCTGTACACAGGGAATGAGCAGACTGAGAACAATCTCAGCTCTGCTACATCATCTCTGTGCACAGACATTCATGTCTGTACACAGGGAATGAGCAGACTGAGAACAATCTCAGCACTGCTACATCAGGCAGCAGGCGGGCTCTAGGACCCTGGAGCTGGGGCAGCCAGAACACAGAGAAGACAGGATCTTATCTGTGCGAGTCAGCGATTACTTACAAAGTAAAAGAGCAATGCAAATAAATGACAAAACTAGGATTGCTTCAGGCTGAAGCTTCCGAGACACATCTGCGATTTGTAAATCTCACACTACTCGCTATTACTCGCTTCCCCACTCATTAACATTGGACTCGCTAGACTCGCAACGAGTAGCGAGTCCTGTGCTCGGACTCGCTAGAGTCAAGCGATTCCGAGTAATTTAGGATTCGCCCATCACTAGATCATAAATCTGAGTGGCTGCATCTGAACATAGGTTTTTATTTCAATTTTATTATGTTATAGGAAAAAAAGATGAAAAAACAAAAAGGAGGTGGAGTAGAAAGAGGAAGAAGAAAGAGAAACAATTTATAGAAGAAAAGAAGGAGTAGGAGGATAAAGTAGAAGTAAAAGAAGAAGAACAAGAGAAAACCTAAATCTGAGTGGCTGTATCCGAACCTGATTTTTTTAAAAAGTTTGTTATGGAACAGGAAAAGAAGAAGAAAGAGAAGGAGGAGGAGAAGGAAGAAAAAGAAAAATAAGGAGAAGAGAACAAGAAAAAATAAGAACAAAAAGAACAAATATAGATCTTAGCGGCTGTATCTGAACCTGAATGTGTATATATTTTTTATCTTGTTATGAAAGAGGGAAAAAAGAAGAAAATAAAGAAAAAAAGTAGGAGGATAACATAGAAGAAGAAGAGGAAGCAGAAGAAGAAGAGGGAGAACAAGAGGAAGAACAAGAAGGAGAAGAAGAAGGAGAAGAGGAGGAAAAAGGAAAATGAAAGTGGAAAAGGAAGAAGAAGAATGAAAAGGAAGAAGAAAAGAAGAGGAAGAAGAAGAAGAGGAAGACGATAAAGGAAAAGGAAGAAGGGGAAGGAAGAAGGAAAAGGAAGAATAAGATGAGGAAGAAGAAAAAAAGAAGAAAAAGAAGTAGAAGAAGAAGAAGAAACAAATATGAATAGCTTTTTTTCATTTTGTTATGGTAGAGGAAAAGAAGAAGGACGAGAAGGCTTGGGAGGAAGAAGAAGGTCGAAGGAGAAGAATGAAGAAGAAGAAAGAGACCAAGGAGAAGAAGAAGAAACATGTCAGGGTCATAAACCTTAGACTATGAAAATATTTCTATATTTTCTTCACATTTTGAATTATGAGCTTTTTCTTTGGTGATTTTTACCATAACAGTCGCGTATTTACAGCCTAATCAAGAAAAAGTTGGGTGAAATTTCCCAAAACCTAATCATAATCAATGAAAAGATAAAATGTGAAAGGAAATTCCACTGATGTTGAGATTCTACTGACTTCATCCTACATTTCACATGGAGGAAAGACGTAATTCTTTTCCTGAATGTAGCCGTCTGTTAGTTATAGGAGCTGAAGAGAACATTTTCGACAATATGACCTGTCAACTACAAGCTGGGTAACTAGAAGGAAGAAAGATATGAGATACACTTATCCAATATTTATGTATCACTGACATATTCCACAGCTCTATAAAGAGAATGTAATCACTTGCATCAGTCACAGTCCCCTGCGGGGCTCACAGTCTAATTTTTCAGAGAAAGACACTGGGGGGAATTTCATAGGACACCAATTAACCTATGAGCTTGTTTCTGGGGTGTGAGTACAAAATCTCATATAAAGGACCATGAACATATACTGTGAGCCACATAAGATATAAAACATACAGATGAGTAAAGTTATAGAGCAGGAGATGCTGAGAAAATTGATATCAAGATGGCACAATGATATGATGGTGCATAATGTGTGCTGTCATGTATGAGGCTAGGAGCAGAGGCAAAGCAGTGTATTGATTGATTCAGCACTGCCATGGTGTCCCCTGCCCCATATCAACTTGGTAGCTTCCTGTCCCCTGAAACGTATCCACTATGCATGTATATGCATGACTGAATTTCTCTGTCCCTGAAGGGAGAGGTGAGAGCTGAGGAGCAGATATGATTTTATTGATTTATAAGTGATCTATAGATCTGAGAACTGTAGCTCCCAGCTCTGCTTCATCATGTAGGAGGGCAGGGACAACACAAAAAATGTTTATCTCCCCGGAGTACTCCTTTAACCTAGAGGGCTCACAGTGCAATAAGGCAAAGTAACCTAAAGACACGCCCCAGAGGAGCCTGTGAGCTCCGTCCTATGGCATACATCCTAGAAATTAGTACTAAATAAAAAGGCTAATATCTCTGGAACCATATGGGGGATTCATAACAAATAAAAAAAATCTGAATCCCCAGTAGAAGGAATAAAATAAGAGCAAAAACTGTGGTGATAAATCCCTGTTAGGCATCACATACTCTCACGCAAATGGCTATTGACTACAGAATAGGTATATAATAAACTATCTGTTGAATTTAATTAAACATTTCTAATAAAAGTGAAAAAGTGTTTTAATTGCAAAATATACAGAAAAAAATAGATTTACGAGCTGAGCTTCTGGTTTTATACCCATATAGGAAAGAGATCATTCTGCTATTAAGACTCCAGAGAACGACGTCCTCAACCAATAATATTTCTTGAGTTAATTTACCCCTGTTACAACAGTAATTCCTGCAGACTTATATATGGTGTCTGTCGGCGGCGGTGCGCCAGGTGCGTCATGTAGATGCATTAGCTACTTTGATATTTATACCGGTAATAAAGATCACTGTATTATTTTTCCCAGCTACAAAATAATGAAAATGTATGAGAGCATGTTTAATACATTGCTTATATTACTTAATTTACCTGCGTAAGAACCAATGGATAACTTGTCTTTTTACTGAAATGAAATTCACATGTGAATGGAATTCCGAGTTTAGTAATGACTTCTGGCGACACTAATGTAATCTGTGTTGAATAGTCACCTCCGGAGGTAGCGCCGTATTAATATGAAATATACAGAATACCGCTACATCCAGAATGCAATTTATGATAATTATATATGAACTGGAATAATGGATGACTGGGAAGGAATGTCGCACTTTGTATTTTTACGAGGTTTCTACTCATTTAAGTGAAATTTTGTCTGTCTGTTTGTACGAATAAATGGAATAAATGCAATCCGTCCTTTTGCAGGAAAAGTCCGGCATTGTACAAAGGAAGGGGAGATGAGAAGAGTGATCTATACTTTGTAGGAAAAGTTTCAGTAGAACTTGTCATTGGTTCATTTAAATGACTCAATCTAGATTTATGGGTCCAGTGGGTGGAGTCACGAAGTCACTCAGTAGCACCGCCCACTGGACTTGAGGCCTTAGAAAAGTCAGACTTAAATGGATAAAAATACAGAATTACGGTATCTCACAAAACCATACAATATTCAGTTAAGGTTCTCCCACCAATGGGATCGGACCATGCGGCCGCTACGAGGCCTGTGTAAAGAGGGGGTGTTGCCAGTGTCACAACCGCCGCCACCAAGCACTGAAATCAATGATGAAAGAGGGAGTGCTCTGCTGTCTGCTCCCTCCGTCATCAATTGTCCGCTGCATCTGAGAACTGACAGCTCAACAAAGTGGTGCAAAGACAGAGAGAGGGCGGTGAAAACAGAGTTTAATAAGGCTCATTGCCGAGACCGGAGGGTATTTATTTATTTATTTTAAATCAGTGATTACATGGTGGCCATAATATTACATAGATGACAATGTGGGGTGCATTATACTATATGAAGAGAAATGGAGGGTGCATTATACTATATGAAGAGAAATGGAGGGTGCATTATACTATATGGAGGATATGGGGTGCATTATACTATATGAAGAGAAATGGAGGGTGCATTATAGTATATGGAGGCTATGGGGTGCATTATACTATATGGAGGATATGGGGCGCATTATACTATATGAAGAGAAATGGAGGGTGCATTATAGTATATGGAGGATATGGGGTGCATTATACTATATGAAGAGAAATGGTGGGTGCATTATACTATATGGAGGATATGGGGCGCATTATACTATATGAAGAGAAATGGAGGGTGCATTATACTATATGGAGGATATGGGGTGCATTATACTATATGAAGAGAAATGGAGGGTGCATTATACTATATGGAGGATATGGGGTGCATTATACTATATGAAGAGAAATGGAGGGTGCATTATACTATATGGAGGATATGGGGTGCATTATACTATATGAAGAGAAATGGAGGGTGCATTATACTATATGGAGGATATGGGGTGAATTATAGTATATGAAGAGAAATGGAGGGTGCATTATACTATATGGAGGATATGGGGTGCATTATAGTATATGAAGAGAAATGGAGGGTGCATTATACTATATGGGGATATGGGGTGCATTATACTATATGCATGAATATGGTGAGTGCATTATAATATATGGAGGACTATGGGGGTGCATTATACAACATAAAGGACTATGGGGGTGCATTACGCTATATAGAGGATTATGGGGATGCATTATAATATAAGGAGGACTATGGGGTGTGCATTATACTATATGGATTACTATGTGGAGTGCATTATACAGTGCTATATGGAGGAAATGGGCTGTGCATTACACTATATGCAGAAATATGGTGAGTGCATTATAATATATAGAGGACTATGGGGCTGCATTATACTACATAGAGGACTATTGAGGTGCATTATACCATATGAAGGACTATGGGGTGTACATTATATGAAGGACTTTGAAGAGTAAATTATACTATATGGAGGACAATGGGCTATGCATTATTCTACATGGAGGAGTATGGGGGGTGCATTATAAAATATGGAAGACTATGGGGGTACATTATAGTATATGGAGAAATATGGGCTGTGCATTTATACTATCTAGAGAACTATGGGGGTGCATTATTCAGTATGGAGGAATATAGGCTATGCATTATACTATATGGAGTATTATGGGGGTGAATTATACTATATGGAGAACTATGGGGGTGCATTATTCTATATGGAGGAATATAGGCTATGCATTATACTATATGGAGGATTATGGGGGTGCATTATAGTATATTATTATGATTATTTATATTATTTATTTATACAGCACCATTAGTTCCATGGTGCTTTACATGGTACGGTAGGAGGGTAGACGAGGACAAGTACAATATATTCATGTAGTCCATACAAACAGGAACAGGAGGGAGGGGGACCCTGTCCTCGAAAGCTCACAGTCTACAGGGGACCGGAAGGGACACAGTAGGAGGGGGTAGTACCGAATCATGAGACAGTGTGGTGGACGGGGTCTCATTGCAGATTGTAGACCTGCTGGAAGAGGTGAGTCTTCAGGTGTCTTTTGAAGGATCCCAGGGTAGGCGAGTTTCTAATGTCTTGGGGAAGAGAGTTCCAGAGGATAGCAGAAATGGGGGAAATCCTGTATGCGGCTGTGAGAGGAGGAAATGAGAGGGGAATAGAGAAGGAGTTCATCTCAGAGATGTATGGAGGGGACAGGTTGTGGATGGCTTTGTACGTTAAGGTTAGGATTTTTAAGCGGGATCTCTGTGGGGTGGGGAGCCAATGGAGGGCTTGGCTCAGGGGAGAGACCGGGGAGTAGTGGGAAGACAGGTGAATGAGTTGGACAGCGGAGTTCAGGATAGATTGGAGAGGTGCGAGGGAGGTAGCAGGGAGGCCGGTTAGCAGGAGGTTGCAGTAGTTAAGGTGGGAAATGATGAGAGCATGGACAAGTGTCTTTGCCATGTCATGATCAAGGAAAGAGTGGATCCGGGAAATATTTTTGAGCTGGAGGCGGCAGGAAGTAGTGAGGGCTTGGACGTGAGGTTTGAAGGAGAGGGAGGAGTCGAGAATAACCCCGAGACACTTGGCATGGGGGACTGGGGAGAGAGAGCAGTCGTTGACTTTGATGGATATGTCTGGTAGAGGGGGAGAGCGATTTGGGGGGAAGACGATGAGTTCAGTTTTGTCCATATTCAGTTTGAGGAAGTGAGCAGAGAAGAAGGATGAGATGGCGAACAGGCAGTGTGGAATTTTGGGTAAAATGGAGTTGATGTCAGGTCCGGAGAGGTAGATCTGGGTGACGTCGACGTAGAGATGGTACTGGAGGCCGTGGGATTCGATGAGTTGTCCGAGGCCGAGGGTGCAAATGGAGAAAACTAGGAGTCGCAGAACCGAGCTTTGGGGGACACCGACAGATAGGGGGTAGGTCAAAGAGGAAGTATGGGAGTGGGTGATGGTGAAGGTCCGGTCAGTTAGATAAGGGGAGATCCAGCAGAGGGCTAAGTACTATGCATTACACTATATGGAGGACTATGGGGGTGAATTATACAATAGGGAGGACTATAGTGGATGTATTATATATAGACAACTATGGAGGGTTCATTATATTATATGGAGCACTATGGAGAGTGCATTATACTATAAGGGGACCTTTGAGGGGTGCATTACTTTGTATGGAAGGCAATGTGGGGGGGAGCTACAAGGGAGCATTTATACTTTTGGAGTAATAATTGAGGGCCATTACAATGGACACGGTGTGAAGGTTTGTGTGGGTCCATTATAGTGTTCAGAGGGCTAGTGGAGGCCATTATACAGTGTGAAGAGGTGTGAGGGTCTTAATGCTGCATGTAGGTCGATTATACTGCATGCAGAGCTGTGTTTGGGTCCCAGTTGGGGACCATACCTTTCTAGGGTAGTTGAGCGGGGTACAGTAGGGTCATAATACTGTGTATGGAGGATACTGAGGAGAAGTCACTGCGGGGGATCATACAGTGTTTGGGGGCACTTTTACTGAAGTTATAGTACATGGATACAATGAAAGAGGAATCCAGGAGCTTCAATATGATAATTATTTTGAAAGGGTGGAACAGTTGTGACAAATGCCATTATGTGACCCAGACAAATTCTCTTGTGGGGGGGTGGGGGGGCAATTAGAACTTTTGCTATGGAGCCCCATGTTTTCTATGTATGCCCCTGCCTCAGGCTATATAAAATGCTGCCGGTATAAATGTTTACACCAATACTGAACTATATTCTACAAGTCTCTGATTTCGTACATGGTATGATCCTGCATGTTATGTAGGTTTTATCACGTTTCCTCCAATTAGTGTGTCTAGGCGTTTCGGAGCGTTACCATGCTCCTTCCTCAGAGACAAACCTGTTTGTCCCTGAGGAAGGAGCACGGTAACGCTCCGAAACGCGTAGGAATAAAGAACTCCTGTTGAAAGCAGTGTTCCAGTTCTGGTTTCATTCATTCAGCAGCGCGGATCCTGAGACACTTCGTCCCAATACAACTAGGACGTAATGAGTGACAGTCTATTGCACTATGCAATCAGGGCTGTGCTGAGCTGTCAGTTTGGTGAGTGACAGCTTAGTCATCCAATTCGATACTCGGCTGCGCTGAGCCGTCGATATGTTGAGTGACAGCTCAGTTGTCCAATCTGATTCTGTGAGTTGCTGGGTTATTCAGGTGTTCCCAGTGATTGCCCAGCTACTAAGCTGAGCAGTTTCTCCTAGAACTCTGCTAGTTGTAGCATTCTGTTCAGTGGTGCTTGTTGGCCTGTATTCGTGTTGTGTTTGATTGATCTATTGCTGCCTGATCATGACCTCATTCTGAGCATCTGTTTGTATTGTAATGCTCACTTTTCAATTTCTTCATATGTTTCCAGGAGGAATTACAGAAGCACAGTGCAAAAACAGATTTCCATAACAGTAGGCTCACCTATGATTCAATGGGAAATGCAAGTATGTACTATAACCCACAGTGTACAGCAAGTGGCATCCGACAATGTGGCAGTTGTGGTGCCGAGACTTGAGGGCGCATGGTGCTGAATGGCTCTGCAGTCTGCAGTAATGGCCAAAAATGTTGGCACCCTTGAAATTGTCACAGAAAATGAACTATTTCTAGCAGCAAATTATTGTAATTACACATATTTGTTATACACTTATTTATGCCCTTTGTATGTATTAGAATATCACAAAAAATAGATACAAAAATGACAAATTGGACATAATTTCACACAAAACTCCAAAAATGGGCAGGGCAAAATTGATGACACCTTTTCAACATTGTGGGTAAACACCTTTGTTTCCAGCATGTGATGCTCGTTCACACTCACCTGTGGCAAGTAACGGTGTGAGCAACATGACAATGTCACCTAAAACCAGATAAAAAGAGAAGTTGACTCAATCTTTGCATTGTGTGTCTGTGTGTGCCAGACTAAGTATGGAAAGAAGAGAAGAGAACTGTCTGAGGACTTGAGAACCAAAATTGGAGAAAAACATCAACAATCTCAAGGTTAGTAATCCATCTCCAGGGATCTTGATGTTCCTTTGTCCACGGTGCGCAACATAATCAAGCAGTTTACAACCCATGGCACTGTAGCTAATCTCCCTGGACGTGGACAATAGAGGAAAATTGATGAAATGTTGCAACGAAGGATAGTCTGGATGGTGGATAAGTAGCCCCAGTCAAGTTCCAAATAAATTCAAGCTGTCCTGCAGGTTCAGCAGGATCCGTGTCAACGTGAAGCATATATATTCACATGTGAATGAAATGAAATGCTATGGAGGAGACCGAGGAAGAGCCACTGCTGACACAGAGATATAAGGGCCCTTTCACATCAGCGTTTTTTGAAATTTGCGGCAGATGCGGTGAAAAAAACGCATCTGCCGCAATTGCCGCATACCGGCTGCACTTGCGGCGCGGTTGCGGTAAACGCCATGGAAAGTATAGGCGTACTTGCGGCAGGTGCGGCAAGTGCGGTTTTGCACTTGCGGCAGGTGCGGCCGCGAAAAAAACCGTGGTCAGCCGCGGTTTTTTTCGCGGCTGCACCTGCCGCAAGTGCAAAACTGCACTTGCCGCACCTGCCGCAAGTACGCCTATACTTTGCATGGCGTTTACCGCAACCGCGCCGCAAGTGCAGCTGGTATGCGGTAATTGCGGCAGATGCGGTTTTTTCATCGCATCTGCCGCAAATTTCAAAAAACGCTGATGTGAAAGGGCCCTAAGAAAGCTAGACTACAGTTTACCAAAATGTATGTCAGTAACCAAAATCCCTCTGGGAAAGCGTCTTGTGGACGATGAGACCAAGATAGAGTTTTTTGGTAATGCGCATAATTCTACAGAATGAGGCCGACAAAGAAAAGAGCACAGGACCTACAGTTCCATATGGCGGAAATCAGAGAAAAGAGCACAGGACCTACAGTCACATATGGGGAGGTCAGAGAAAAGAACACAGGACCTACAGTCACATATAAGGGAGGTCATAGAAAATATCACAGGACCTACAGTCACATATGGGGGAAGTCAGAGAAAAGAGCACAGGACCTACAGTCACATATGGGGGAGATCAAAGAAAAGAACATAGGACCTACAGTCACATATAAGGGAGGTCAGAGAAATGAGCACATGACATACAGTCAGGCTAGGGTCACACATCCGTTTTTTGTTTCTTTTTTAAACCTGATCCTGTTTTGAGCTTTTAAAAAGCTCAAAACTGGATCAGGAAACTCTCCTCATAGGAGCCCATTATAAAAACCAGATTGCTTCACATGCAATCCGGTTACCGGCTCCGGCTCTGCAGCCTGCGTGAAAAATCATGCAGGCTGCAGTTTTTGGAGCGGTTCTGGCAACCGCAATGCGTGAACCAGATTGCTCAGGATGTGTAATCCTGAGCAATGCAGTTACCACATACACTTTGCTTATCCCCGCTGCCGACGGGATAAGCAAAGTGTTATCAGTGTTGTAAAAGATAAAATTTTATTAATAAATGAGGCTATAATGTCTCTAGGGGGTCCCCCCCCCCCCCTAGAGACATACCACCCACTCCGGTGGGCATATAATGATTTAATTGCTGATGTACAGTAGCCAGATCCTGTCGGCTCCTGTACATTTTTATGAATGAAGCCGCCGCCTCCTCTGTGCGCAGCACTCATACTGTACCTCATGTAGGTATAGCATGTGCGCTGTCCAGGGTCCTGCAGGCTTATACAGTAGATCTATGGGCCGCACAGTGCCATAGATCTACTGTACATGGCTTCAGAACCTCGGACAGCGCACATGCTATACCTACATTAGGTACAGTATGAGTGCTGCGCACAGAGGAGCCGGCGGCTTCATTCATAAAAATGTACAGGAGCCGACAGGATCTGGCTACTGTACATCAGCAATTAAATCATTATATGCCCACCTGAGTGGGTGAAATGTCTCTAGGGGGGGTGGGCACCCCCTAGAGATATTATAGCCACATTTATTAATAAAATGTTATCTTTTACAACACTGATAACACTTTGCTCATCCCTGCGGCAGCAGGGATGAGCAAACTGTACGGTAACCGGATTGCTCAGGATTACACATTTTTGTGGAAAAATGTGTGGGACCGCAATTGCGTTCACCGCATGTGGATCTGGATGTGATGAGCGCAATTCAAGGTTTAAGTGTGATCCTGTAGCCTCACATATGGGAGAGGTCAGTGAAAAGAGCACAGGACCTACAATCACATATGGGGGAGGTCAGAGAAAAAAGCACAGGACCTACAATCACATATGGAGAGGTACATAGAAAAAGGGCACAGGACCTACAGTCACATATGGTGGAGGTCAGAGAAAAGAGCAAACGGACCTACAGTTCACATATAGGGAGATCAGAGAAAAGAGCACAGGACTACAATCACATATGGGGGATGGTCAAGGAAAAGGAACAGGGCCTACAGTCACATATGGTGGAGGTCAGAGAAAAGAGCACAGGACCTACAGTCACATATAGGGGAGATCAGAGAAAAGAGCACAGGACCTACAGTCACATATGGGAGAGGTCAGAGAAAAGAGCACAGGACTACAGTCACATATGGTGGAGGTCAGAGAAAGGAGCACAAGACCTACGGTCACATATGGAAAAGAGCAAACAAAAGAACACAAGAAACTATAGTCACATATGAGGGAGGTCAGAGAAAAGAGCACAAGACTTCAATCATAGGGAAGGTCAGAGGATAGAGCACAGGACCTACAGTCACATATGAGGAAGGTCAGAGAAAGGAGCCCAGGAAATACAGTCACATATGGAAGAAGCAAAGAAAAGAGCACAGGACCTACAGTCGCATATGGAGGAGAGCAGAGAAAGGAGTACAGGACCTACAGTCCATATGGAGGAGAGCAGAGAAAGGAGTACAGGACCTACAGTTGCCATATGGAGGAGAGCAGAGAAAGGAGTACAGGACCTACAGTCACATATGGAGGAGAGCAGAAAAAATGGGCACAGGACCTACAGTCGCATATTGGGGAGGCAGAGAAAAGCACAGACTACAGTTGCATGAGGAGAGCAGAAAGACACAGGACCTACAGTCCATATGGAGGAGAGCAGAAAAAAGAGCACAGGACCTACAGTCACATATGGGAAAGGGCAGAGAAAAGAGCACAGGGCCTACAGTCACATATGGAGGAGGTCAGAGAAAGGAGCACAGGACCTACAGTCACATATGAAGGAAAGCAGAAAAAAAGAGCACAGGGCCTACAGTCACATATGAGGTGGTCAGAGAAAGGAGCACAGGACTACAGTCACATATGAAGGAAGCAGAGAAAAAGAGCACAGGACTTTACAGTCACATATGGGGGGGTCAGAGAAAGAGCACAGGATGTACAGTCACATTTGGGGAGGTAAAGAGAAAGAGCACAGGACTTACAGTCACATATGGAGGAGAGTAAGAAAAAGAGCACAGGACCTACAGTCCATATGGGGGAGAGCAGAAAAAAAGAGCACAGGACCTACAGTGCATAAGGCGGAGAGCAGAGAAAATATCACAGGACCTACAGTCACATATGGGGAGGCTCAGAGATATTTTGTTTACTGTTTTGCTATGTAACCTCTGACTCCATTTCTTGAGAGATAACAGAACTCAACTATTAGATTTTCAAGTATTCGAAGTGCGATTTGCCCTATGTCTTCTGCGACCCTTTAAAAATCTTCTACTCAAGTCGTATTACCGTCAAATAGATCACAAAAAAAATAAACTGTTTCTGACATTATTATTATAAAACAAAAATCAGACTTTCCATTTTGGTCTATGCAAAACGCCTCGATTTATTTTTGAAATAAGTAATTTTTCTTCTCATTACATCGGAGCATAAAATTCCTGAAATGTTCCAAATGACACTTCCAAACATCATAAACCATGTGACAAATGATGACACGTAAAAGTCGTTTACTCCTCAAACACGGCGAGAATTTCAGGCGCTCGGCTCGGGAAATGAGACACTTCTAAGCGGAACGCTGCGGTTAACAGACTGGTCATGAAAGCAGTGACATGGTGCATTTTTTTCTCCCTTCTGGAATGAATGCGTTATTGCGGTGATCATGGGGTAATATAATATAATGGCATAAAACTTAACACAGATAGGCAACGCACATAACTCTAACAGTAAGGGAGAAATGCAACTCGGAGAACTGTTACATTTAATTGAACGATATTGTAGCCTTGAAAAATGGTTCAATTATAAGTGTTTATTAATACCGCCATGTATGCTGCATCATGTCGCGTGCTACGTTATACTTGAATTGTGCCCCCGCATTGAAATTTATAATGTCGCACCGCAGCTCCCTAGGCATTCCATTTTAAGAATAACAAAAAAAAATTCAAAAAAAAAAAAATTTTTTTTATTATATCTGGCTGAGACGTAATAAAGAATGTTTATTCTGCACTTCAGAAATATCGCTGGTTTGTGGAAGAGATAGGATTAGCATTGAAGTCAACATGGCGGAGGGAAATAGAAAAAAAAACGTTTCATTTTCCGTCGACACTTATGACTCTTAATAGATTTTGACTCTAAACATTGCGGTAGCGGCGCTCGTCAACTTGACGGACTCGTATTATTTACTTCAAGCGCCGGTGGAGTCGTTAGAGGGAAGCAAATTCCAGAAACGGTGAATATCAGTATTTATGGAAATAGATTCTGCAGTTTAAGACCGTTAAAGCACTCTCTAAGTGTAAAGGGTTTTTTTCTTTTCCATATAATCTTGTCACATTGGTCTCCCGTGTCTTGGAGATTTGTGACAAGTTTTGGAACCTGAGACTCACTTCTATATCGAGACACGTGTTTCTTTTCTTCAGCAGTGCAGGAGTTAATGTCAGTTTCCGTTGCTAACAAAGCTCCTAGGTGCTCCGCTCAGGTGAGGCACTTTGTGACCACTCCCATCTCCTTTATACGGTCACATGATCTAGCATTCCTTGCTAGTAACTGAACTCCATTCCTAACCAAGCTGTCTGGGTGGATGGAGCTATTCTGGAGAACTGACCATTGCCAAGTCGTCTGCTGCCTAGGAGAATGATAGCAGCCGTGAAGTTGTTTTGATGTTTCCCCTGTCTGTCTTCCATACCTTCCTGATGAGCAGTAATTTTAGAAGGACAGTTTGATGCCGCGCTGTCGTTAAAAGTCCAATCCAATTCGAAGATTATGAACAATGACTTTATTTCAGGGCATACACTTGCCCCTTCTTCAGGAGGGTCATATACCATATGACTTTAATGAAGAAGGGGCAAGAATGTGCCTTGAAATAAAGTCATTGATCATAATTTTCGGGTTGGATAGCATTTTTCCCATCAGCGCGGCATCAAACCGTCCTTCTAAAACTACCGTAATGCTCATCTCTGTTTTTGGTGGCTGCAGCAGTCATTGTTACATGCAATTATAGTGGTTGTGTTTCACACAACCACATATGGTGAGCCTCTCCATCAAGTTTTTACCCCGTGTGTCATATGATAAGACCCTATTTACACTAAATTGTCTTTCCAGCTCATCTTCCTTACATTCTTGTTGGTTTTAGTGCAGCGGTTAGCACTACTGCTCCCACCAGCCCTCTCCCTAGTGAGGGTCAACATGAGGCCAGCGAGGGACCTACTATCCTGCTCGGCGATGGGGTGAAGGAACCCATATGGGGACGATAGGAAGGTGAGGGCACAACCTCAGGTAAGTGGAGGACGTCTCCTTTACCCACGTCCCCTAGGAGCAGGGTCCTCCCTGTTGTATTTGTCCCCCTTGTTTGTTGTTTTGTGTAGTGCGCCAGATCCTTGCGCCACTGTCATGCACTGTATCCGGACGCACCCTAATCCGTGGGGTGACAAATCTATTATTCTGGAAAACTGGAAAGGAAGGTGGTAATCTGCACTGCCATAGACAAGGGACAAAGAAAGGTAAATCCTAGATAGTGATTTACTGGTTGACGCATTTTGAACTGAAAAAGCTCCTTCAGGAAAATCACAATATTCTTATTATTTATTCTTAATTCTTATTGTGATAGTCCTGAAGAAGGAGTTTTACACTCCGTAAAGAAGGGGTCAGGAACCTTTTTAGCTGAGAGAGCCATGAATGCCACATATTATAAAATTTAATTCTGAGAGACGTATAATATGTTTACATTTTAAAACTTTTCATTTTAATGTTCTTTAAACTTTAAAACTAAATACAAGTAATGTGTGCATTTTATGTAAGACCAACACTTTTAAAGTACAATAAGTCTGCAGTACCCCCATCATCCCCTTGCAGTACCTCCATCATCCCCATGCAGTACCCGCATCATCCCTATGCAGTACCCCATTATCCTCTTGCAATACCCCATCATCCCCTTGCAGTACCCCCATCATCCCCCTGCATTACCTCCATCATTCACTTGCAGTACCCCCATCATCCCAATGCAGTACCCCATCATCCCTTACAGTACCATCACCCGTTGCAGTACCCCCATCATCCCCATGCAGTACCCCATCATCCCCATGCAGTACCCAGATTATCCCCTTGCAGTACTGCCATCATCCCCTTGCAGTACCCCCTTCATTCCCTTGCAGTACCCAGATTATCCCTATGCAGTACTGCCATCATTCCCTTGCAGTACCCCATCATCACCATGCAGTACCCAGATTATCTCCTTGCAGTCCCCCTTCATCCCCTTGCAGCCCCCACCATGGTGCCGGTACCAGCAAAAAAAAGAAAAACACACACACACATACTCACCCGCCGATACTCCCCGGTCCGCGCTGTACCGTGTTTCGGGTGCCGCTTTGTCCCTGCTGTCATACCTATACGTTAAGCCAATCAGAAGCCAGCAACTGCGATCCAATCAGAGGCTGGCAGCGGCTGGCCAATCAGATTCCCGCTGGTGACATCAAGCACTACTTACTAGTCTGTGGCTGCTGGCCTCTGATTGGGCCGCTGATGGCCCTCTGATTGAACCGCGGCTGCTGGTCCTCTGATTGGCTTCACGTATGGGTATGACAGCAGAGACAGAGCGGCACCCAGAACACGGTAGTGCGGTGGCCGGCACCGGATTTGACTGCGAGCCAGATGCGGCCATCAAAGGAGCAACATCGGGCTCGCGAGCCATAGGTTCCCGAACCCTGCAGTAATGCATTGAGAAATAAATCACTATCCTCTCTTGGTCTCCTTGTGTACGGCAGCGTGGATTAACCCCTTCCTTTCCAGTTTTTAAGCATCCATCTATCATGGGGCTGCTGCAGCCGTATCATGACGCTTCAGTGGTTGTGACGTTCACAACCTTTTCAAGTGAGTACGTTTCGTCACGTTATTGTGAACGATAAGACCCTATTTGTCTCTCCAGCTACTCATCACTGATACTATGGCATATGGACATTATCGATGGAAATCCCGCATTTAGGATCCTTCCTTAAAAACAGTTATCAGTAAGATTTTTACTCTGGTTAACCTGGGCCCTCTGATTATTACAGATGTTTCATATATTACCTATCATCTTTGGCTCCGCCTGTCCCAGGAAAAGTGGAACAAAAAGACCAGCTTTAAAAATAAAATATTTGGTGATACTCTGTTGGGAGATATTTATGCTATATGGTTTTATATGTGGCCACACAGTAGTTGTGATGTGAATTTCAGAGAAACTGGAGACTTTAAAGGATTATTCTCAAAATATTAAGTTGTCTCCTATCACATATGTGATTTATTACCTATCATCTTGGCTCAACATATGTCAAGATAAATATAACAAAAAGTCCAACTTTGAAAAAATAAATGAATTTGTGATACTCTGTTGGGAGATGTTTATGCTATATGATTCTATATGTTGCCATATATTAGTTGTCATGTGAATTTCAGAAACGTTGGAGTCTTTAAAGGATTATTATAAAAATATTAGGTTATTCCCTAGGGATTTACTGATCACTGAGGGTCCAAACACTAAGATTGTCCATAATTTTGAGATTGGGGATCTGGAACTGGGGAACTGACTGTGTTTCACTTTCTTCAGTTATTCTGCAATCTGTCCTAAATGTGGCAGCCAGGGTCATATTTTTGTCCAGCTGCCTCACTGATGCCTCCTCCTTGTACCAGTTATTGCACTGGTTACCCATTCGGTGCAGAATACCATACAAACGTATTTCTCTCAACCACTAAGGCCTCCACTGCCCTACATCTCCTCCCTCATCTCTGTCCATCATCCTACACATCCACTCCGTTCTGCAACCAAACTAAGACTAACATCATCCATAATCCGAACTTCACACCTGCGACTTTACTTGTGCTGCTCCAGTTTTCTAGAATGCACTACCCCAGACCTAAGGGTTTGACCACTGAGACTGTCCATGATCCTGGGATTTGGAACTGGGGAACCAACTGTGTTACTCTTTTTTCAGCTCCTCTCCAATTCATCCTGAATGTGGCAGCCAGGGTTATATTTTTGTCCAGCAGCCTCACCGGTGCCTCCACTTTGTGCCAGTTATTGCACTGATTACGCATACCCTACAGAATACAATACAAACTTTTCTCTCTCACTCACTAAGATCTCCACCGGTCTACACTGCCCTACATCTCTTCCCTTAACCCTATCTATCACCCTACACGTGCCCTCTGTTCTGCAACCAATCTAAGACTAACATCATCCATAATCCGAACCTCGCACCATTTTCAACTTTTCTTGTGCTGCACCAGTTTTTTAGAATGCACTACCCCAGATGATCTGGAGCTGGAAGAGTCAAAGAAAAGTGTTACCCACCAGTCCTTTGTTCCTGTCCGCCAGGTCCGCTGTGCTCCATATCAGGTTTGGCAGATGGTCTGGGGTGATCCCATGTGATTGTCTGTTTGGACCAATATAACGCTCTCCAAGACACACACCTGTGTCTTAGTATTATGACTTTTAGTGTTCCTGAGTCCTGTCTGCCTGTGTCTTTCAGTACCTCTGCTACCAGTCTTCTTTCTGTTTTCAGCTTCCAGCACCCCTGCTAGCAGTCTCTTGTCTGCCTGCACATTCAAGTATCACTGCTATTGGTCTCCTATCTGCCTGCAGCTTATAGTACATCTGCTACAGGACTCTTGAATGCCTTTGGCAACCAAATAAATCTGCTATCAGTCTCCTGTCTGCAGCCTCCAGTACCTATGCTAAGTGTCATCAATCTCTTGGACATCTGTCTACTTTCAGCTTTCAGTACTTTTTTTACAGGACTTGTCTGCCTGAGGCTTCCAGTGCATCTGTTGTCTACTGTGGCTTTCAGTACCTCTGCTACCTGTCTGCAATCTCTAGGATGTCTTCTATCTGCCGGCAGCTTGCAGTCCCTCTGCTACAGGTCTCATCTGCTTGTGTCTTCTAGTACATCTGCTACCTGTCTCCTGTCTACCTGTGGCCTCTCTGGGATATCTCCTGTCTGCCTAGAGCTTCCAGTATTTTTGCTGCAGGTCTCCTATCTGCCTGTAGCTTCCAGTACATCTGACACCTGTCCCCTTGTCTGCCTGTGGCTTCCAGAACATTTGATACCTGTCTGCAGTGCAAAGGAGGTCTCCTGTCTGCCTGCAACTTCCAGTACCTCTGCAACTGGTCTCCTATCTGCCTGCAGCTGGCAGTACCTCTGCTAGAGTTCTTGTCTGCCTGCAGCGTCTAGTATATCAGCTACCTGTCTACTTGTGCCTGCAGCTTCCAGTACATCTGCTACCTGTCCCTCTCAGCCTGCAGCTTCCAGTACCTCTGCTACCTCTCTGCAGTCTGTATGATGTTTCCTGTCTGCCTGCAGCTTCCAGTACTTCTGCTACAGGTCTTCTGTAGCTTCCAGTATTATCTGATACCTATCTCCTGTCTGCCTTCTTCCAGTACCTCTAATGGCTGTCTGCGGTCTCTAGGATGTCTCCTGTCTGCCTTCCACACCTCTGCGACTGGACTCCTATGGTATTCCAGCTCAATACGGTTTACTGCAATGGAGCCAGGTGTAATACCTAACACAACCCATATACAGGTGTGGCGCTGTTTTTGGAAGAATCCAATACGATTTTTAATTTTCCTGCCCAGAATCTAAGTACTATGGCAGATTGGCTTGTTGGCTCTCACCCACTTTAGCACTAGGAATCTCATACACATAGCAAATTTAAGCAAATTTTTTGTAATGTTCCTCACACCCCATTCCTGGCATTGATGTACAGGAGGTAAATAATGCGACAGTTTGTTTTTTATGATGTCGAACATGTGCTTTTATTAATATTTCCCCTGTTATCTCCACATACTTCATCTGTCTCATTTATTACAGTATTATGCAAATTGGACTCTACAAAGAATCGGAGAATTGTAAAAAAGATCAGAGAAACACAATGGAATAATTGAAGCATTGAATAGTTTTGGTTGAGCAGGAATCTCATTTGATTTTACCCAGCGCTAATGACTGTGCCATTTAAAGTATAAGTTCATTCTACATTCCAGCCCATCATTCCCCAAGAAAACGCGACGTGAAGGCGAGGTGAAAAATGAGCCTGCCCAATGTAATGTCAATATTCTAAAAATTGTTATTTACACAAATTCCTGAAAAAAGAACAAATAAAAAAAAAAAAAATAATAATAATATGAACAAGAAAAATTATTAAAAATAAATACGTAGTTGATTCACATCAATTTTTGGAACCAAGAATGGCACATCTTTTTCAATTATTGTAGGAAATCAAGGCAATACCAAACTAAGCATGGGTGTGATGTTCCTGTAAATTAAAGCAGACCCCTTTCCCTATTTTAGACAACCCCTTTATAGCTGGTGCCATGCCTCAGCTTCAGTGTGACACGCCCACTCCAGGGTCGGGAAAGACTCGGGAATCGGGCGCTACTCGTTGTTCTACTTCACCTCTTTTCAGTTCTTTTCATGGGGACAGATGGGGCCGAGACCCGGTTCCGAGATACTGGCGGTGTCATTTTAATAAACAGGGGATGATGACAGGGAAAGGAAGGGATATTCGTGATGCCACCTGCGGTGTGCGGCCAGGACGGCCGCCGCTGCTTCAGAACCTCTGGGGATGGTGACCGGCAGCTTGGATGGTTCCACTCCCCGCAGGTGGAGTGCGGTCCCCAGGGCAATGGAGTGGTTTACCCGGCTCGTACCTTGGCAGATGCTCCCTCGGTCAGCAGTACCCTCTGTGGCCGATGGTCCCGCTAATAAAAGTCTCACACACCACAGCTGCAGTTCCATTACTTTTACGCAGGTGTTAAACATGGCCGCCAGGTACGCTCCTGCCAGACTCCAGTACAGCTCTTTCTCCGGAGCCGGGTTAGTACAGTCAAGCCACGGTTGGAGCCCTTTCTTTGCGCTCTAGGTGTCTCAGTCTCTAGTGGTTTTCCTCTCTCTCGTCACTACAAAGAGCAGTTCTCTTCTGAGGCGAGCGGGTCGTCACTCTGCTCCCCAGGCTCTCAACGCTCTCCGTAGCACAGAGATAGTACCGGTGGCCACGGGTGCATATTTGTGTCCTGGTCACCATTAGGTTCCTCTCCTGGGCACTACTCCCTAGTTTGGCCACCTTCCCCAAGATGTGTCAGGTGTTCGGCCACAGCTCCCCTTAGAAGTCTGGGGCTGCCGGGTTTACAGCTCAGGCATAAAGTATCCGCACCGTGTTCAGGGCCGGGTCCCTGTGTTGTCCACCAACCCCTCTGTCTCGTCAGATTCGGGCGTACGGGGAATCGCTGTCTCTTCCACACCCCAAGGACTGTTCTCTTTCTCTGCTGGTCAGTCTCTCCCTCCCATGGGCGAGAAGCGTGGTGAGGCTCCAACCCACAGGAGTCGGCACCACACCACCTCTACACTCCTGACTACCACTTCTCGTCAGCTGGCGTTACTCCTCCGGTCTCCTTCTACTGACTCTCCTCTACTCTGACACTTCTCTGTCCCCCTATATGAACCTGGGTCTTCCCTTAGGCTCCAACTACCGTCCCTGGGCCTAAGGGTCGTGTACTGTGCTTTTATTTTCTTTGGGCTGAACTGCATCATCCCAGCACCTGGAGAACAGAGGCACTACACTCCCTAACCACCGGGAATGGAGTACCTCTGGTGGTGGCTTACCCGGTGGGGTTCCACAAGTGACCTTGTGCTACCTAGTAAGTTTCCTTCTCTGCTGAGCCACAGTCTGGTCGGTCTCTGTCCAAATGCTGAAGGTTCTTTTACCTTTGCGTCTTTCTTTGGTTTGCATTCAGTCAGGTGTTTCAGGTGTTCTCACTTGCTTATTTTATCTCTGTCCTATCACATCCTGGGTGGGGTTATTTATGCTCCCCTTTCAATAGCCTTCTTTGCTGGCTGTATTTCTAAGTGGATTTCTGCTAAGGAGATCCAGCCCTGTATCTAAGAAATTTGACTGTTAGGCAAAAACCAGTGTTGCTTTTACTTTTATTTGCTCATTTGCCTTTCCTACACCTTCATTCTGTTTTCTATCAGGTTTGTTGGAAGCCACCCTTTCTTGAATTTATCATTTCGCCTTGTTTCCACTATTGCACACTTTTTGTGTTTCCTCACCTTTGGTCCCTCTACTCGATGACCTTTTAGGCAAACAGGCCTGAGTTTTGATATTTTAGATGTGTGACAAGGGACATTCTAGTCTGTGCAGGAACTATTTGGGTATAGTGCAGCTAGGTATACTAGTATGTACAGGAATCGGTAGGATATGGGTACAGTTCCAGTGTGATAGGCTTTATACTCAATGTGCCTGTGTTGGATTACATATGTGCTTAACAGCTGGTTCATTTCAGCTTGAAGTGTTGGGGGTAGTTGGAGAAAAGTGAAGTTCATTTGCGACCAAATAGTTTTTAATAATATTTTTTTGGATATAGAAAAAAAAACTTACTTTGCCAGTAGATGAAGGGCCCATGGAAGGTGCAATACTAGATCAGTTTTGTAATTATTGATGAATTCGACTTGCTCAGTTTTGATCCGGTATCCAGTCTGGTCCTCCATGGCAGATGATCTTCACATCGGCATCTGAGATCCTTGGCCCACTACCTACTAGGCCATATGACATCATGACATTGAGGCACGATTCATTACATGACGTTGCATGAGACTTAGTGACTAGGTCTCACTAGGTGCCATGACATTGAATGTCTTACTGAGCACTAGATACCATGCACACAAATAAAGGTTGGCTGTCATAGAAGACCGGATTGGATGCTGGACAAGGGGAGAGCACATCGAATTACATATCTCTAATTCTGATGGATAATAATTATTCAGGGTTAGAGATGTGTGAATTGATTTGTAACATCAAATTTATTACAAATTTCTGAGTCTGGCAAATTCAAACTTTTTTGTGACTCGCTTTGTATAAATCCAGTAAAGTGTTGGCCAACTTCAGTGAGCCGTATGAAGACGCGACTTAAAGAACGACAGGTCAGTAACATTATTCTTTGTATTCTTTAATTACTTCCCTTCCTTTTGTTTATTATGTAGAGACTTTAGATCAGGGGTGGGGAACTCCAGGCCTCGAGGGCAGCCAACAGGTCATATTTTCTGGATTTCCTTAGCATTGCACAGGGGTTGCAATCATCACCAGTGCAGGTGATTATATTATCACCTGTGCAATACTAAGGAAATCCTGAAAACACGACCTGTTGACGGCCCTCGAGGCCTGGCGTCACCCCCCTGCTTTAGAACATAAGAAATGTATTTTTACAGAGACGGAGCAAGTTTGATTGGAGAATTTTTTTTTCCGACCCAATCGAATCTGCCTACTGAATTGAGTCAGCCCAAAACTAATTTTTGATCTTTATTCAAGACCATGGGAGATCTTGGAATCTGGTAGAATATGGCATAAAGGACACTGCTCTCTCCTGGCTCTCCTCCTATCTTTCTGACCGCTCTTTCAGTGTATCTTTTGCTGGCTCCACTTCTTCCCCTCTTCCCCTCACTATTGGGGTCCCTCAGGGTTCAGTCCTTGGCCCTCTCCTCTTCTCTCTCTACACGGCCCCGATTGGACAGACCATCAGCAGATTTGGCTTTCAGTACCATCTTTATGCTGATGACACACAACTATACACTTCAGCCCCTGACCTTACCCCTGCGGTAGTAAAGAACACCAATGACTGTCTAGCTGCAGTATCCAATATCATGTCCACTCTCTATTTGAAACTAAACCTTTCCAAAACTGAACTTCTTCTGCTCCCCCCATCCACTAACCTCCCTAAATCGGACATCTCTCTCTCAGTATGCGGCACTACGATAACGCCTAGGCAGCAGGCTCGCTGTCTGGGATTTATGTTTGACACCAATCTCTCCTTCTCCTCCCACACACAATCTCTCGTCCGCTCCTGTCGCTTACACCTGAAGAATATCTCTAGAGTCCGCCCCTTTCTCACCCTGGAAACAACAAAAACCCTCACCGTGGCCCTAATCCATTCCCGCCTTGACTATTGCAACTCTCTATTAAGCGGCCTCCCCCTCACCAGACTTTCTCCTCTCCAGTCCATCCTTAATGCAGCAGCCAGGATCACCCATCTGGCCAATCGTTACTCAGATGCCTCCGCTCTGTGCCAGTCATTGCACTGGCTGCCCGTATATTACAGGATCAAATTCAAATTGCTTGTTCTCACCCACAAAGCTCTTCACAGTGCAGCCCCCCCCCCTACCTCTCCTCCCTCATCTCTGTCTATCACCCCACCCGCTCTCTACGTTCCTCAAATGACCTTCGACTAACATCTGCACTAATCCGATCCTCCCACTCCCGGCTCCAAGACTTTTCCAGAGCTGCACCAAACCTCTGGAATGCTTTACCCAAAGAAATCAGGACTATCCACAACTTGCATGGCTTCAGACGATCCCTAAAAACGCATCTCTTTAAGGCGGCCTATCATACTCCCTAATAGAAGTCCATTGTACTGCAGACAGTGAATGGGCTATCCCTCTGGACATTACTCTTCTATAAACTCCACCAAACCAAAAAAGGTCTACACAGACTGTATAATGACCATCCATGTAAGCTTAGTTCTTTGCCCCATTTCCTCAAGATGCCTGGACCACCAGTGCAATAAGCCCCGGCACCTTGCGCAACCCCTTTCCCGTTGTAGATTGTAAGCTCTTTTGAGCAGGGTCACCTTCATTTATTGCTTTATTTATTGTATTTTTTTCACATTGATTTTATACCTATTGTTTTGTATCCAATTATTTGTACTTTATTTGTTCTCTATTGTAATTACTTACTGTATTTTCTGTACTCTAACCCTACATTGTAAAGCGCTGCGGAATATGTTGGCGCTATATAAATAAAGTATTATTATTATTATTATTATTATATGAGCATAGTGGTTTTTCCATTGGGTCCTGGTTCTGACAATGATGGACCTTGAAGGTGCAATAGAACAGAAAACAAGCAAATTTTAGGTTCTGATGAGTCTATTGCCATCCAGTTGTCTTCTCTGAATCAATGCCATCGGTCGGAGTTGCCTTCTATGTGGTCATCCAGACCATTGGTTCCGGGGATCCACCTTCCCCGGTCAGAGATAACCGGTAGGATGCCTTCATTTCGATAGAACTTTTTGGATGAATAAACTTTCCGCAGCTGTCACCTGAGTTCTGTTACATCTAGTGTCTATTTTTTTTTTATTTTTTTACTTTAATTAAGGAAACAACCCTCTAGACTTTGTAGGCCACAATATTTCAATTTAGGGAATTTAATTAGAAACAGTAATCTCATGGCTCTTTATTCATTTTGCAACAAGACACTGCAATTATCATTGAAGGATGATTTCACATTCTTCTGATTAGTTCAGTTAGGGTTGAATATGCAAAGTAAATCTAAATTTACTTACATCAGCATTGGAATATTATGTCTTTTTATTTTTATTTTTTTTTCCCAAACTACTAATTTTGGAAATCTGATGAAAAATAGAATAAATAAACATATATTTACTCATCTCGAGAAATTATGAAATCTCCTTGACTTGTTTGAGATTCAGAAAAAAGTTGACACCTTCACCTTTCACTACAAGGGAAGAATAAAAACTTGACCCATGTAATGGATGAAACCACTTTACCCATATCCACTTTAGGACAAAGTCAATTTTGGTCTTAAAGGGGTAAATCTTGGTGAGCAGGGCTGGTGACATTAGTGTGATGACACAGCATTTGACCACTTATGTTGTGAGTTAACTGTTCTTAATTAGGCCGGACGTATTGTTCTTGTGTTTGTTAACTTATGGGGAGTAAGTCATTGCTGTATGTCAGACTGATCGGAGTCCTAATTGTATGTTAATTTGTGAACTGCTTGCTAAATGTGGATTGCCATGCTCCTCCAACCACATAATTCAGAGGAAAATTATGCAGTCGGATTAAATTGCTGACCAATGAGAGAACAGCCTTATCCCACCAATCCTGTAAGAACACACCACACTGAGGTGAAGGTTAAGGGCATAAAAAGATGGAGACCACGTGTAAGTTCAAAGTCATTTTTCATAATCGTTATAGGGCCCCTTTAGGTCAGACAGGGATGGTTAGGGAACAGCTACCAAGGTGCAGGTAGTGATAGGAGAGAGGGGTAGAGCGACCTGACAGGTTTCCTTTAAATACATTAGAAAATACATAATATCATAGTCTAGTAACTTGTTGGAAAATATAGTAGTAAGCATACTGTATACCTGTCACGAAAGTGGTATAATGGATAAAGGAATGGGAAACAGGATGGCAATACCGGGCAAGGTTAACTGGGTAGCTAGTCAAACCCTAGACTCAGGTCCCTAGCTGACCCTGTACCCAGAGGTACCTCTGATGGTGAGAAGGTCTGGGCCACCACCCTTTCCCTGCTCCTCAACCAACCCTGTGCTAACACTCCTTCACCTCTACTGATGGACCAGGATACACAACAACTTCCACAAATAAAGAAAAACCCAAAGCAGCTTCACCACAAAGTGCACACAAGTCTTCTCAGCTTGTGGTCTGGAAGTGACTAAAACTCTATCAGTGACATCTGGTGGTGGAAGAGGAAACTATTTAAAGGCTAGGGGTGTGGTCACCTGAAAAATCCAAAACTTCCCACCTGTAGAGCCGCCTCACCGCAACACAGCAGAATCTACACAATAACCCCAAAAGTGCCAAAGGAAATTAACCCCCATTAAAACTGCAGAGAGCTTAACACATAGACTACAGCAGTCAACATGTGACAATAAGTGTCTATTTAATCGCCGCCCCCTTCTTTCTGCCACCCTGGGCAAGTGTATTTAGTTGCTTACATATTAATACAGTCCTGTTCTCATGAATGTAAAGCATAGAACCAAGTCTGGCAGGCAGTCTGAGAGTAGAAAATACATAAAGTCATAGTCTAATAACATGTTAAAAGTCGCCCCCTTCTTTCTGTCACCATGGGCAAGGGTCTTTGGTTTGCATATTCATACGGATCTGTACTCATTAATATAAAGCATAGAGCTTAGTCAGGCAGGCAGGCTGACATTAGAAAATACATGAAGTCATAGTATAGTAACATGTTGAAAAATATAGTAGTAAACATACTGTGTACCCGTCTATTTAATTGCCTCCCCCTTCTTTCTGCCGCCCTAGGCAAGTGTCTCAGTTGCCTACATATTAATATAATTCTGTGCTCATGAATGTAAAGCATATAACTTAGTCTTACAGGCAGGCTGACATTAGAAAATACATAATGTCATAGTATAGTAACATGTTGAAAAATATAGTAGTAAACATACTCTATATCCGTCTATTTAATTGCCGCCCCCTTCTGTCTGCCACCCTAGGCAAGTGTCTAAGTTGCCTACATATTAATACGGTTCTGTACTCATGAATGTAAAGCGTAGAGTCTGGCAGGCAGGAGGGATGATAGAACATATTTTGAGTGACTACTGTGCACAGTAAATTATATATTTCTATATTACCTGTGTACAAATCCCACTATGAATCATACATATAGATGCTATCTATACCAATACTGGTTTGACATTACATTGAGGACATGTCTACTTATTGTAAAAATCTACAAAAAAATATCATCAAGTAGGATATGGTTGGATATAGGGCAAGCATGTAAATTTCCATATCAAATAAGCAGGCACACTAGGGAACTGGTCTTTTTACCATAAAAAGGCTTGCAAATTGATCTCAAGAGAAATTTGTACAGAGCCTCATTCATATGAATATATAACATATCAAAGATAAATCAAAGAAAAATGATATCTAGAGGAGAGAAACAGGCTTGTGGCGCCCAGAAAATATACTAATGCATACAGGCACCACCGGAGACAGCCGAGAATTAAGGAAGGATATCATCAAGGTGTCATCAGGATAAGACCAAAGGTCCCTCATGTTCACTCGCACTTTTATCTCCCGCCTTCATCTCCCTCTCTACTGTGACATTGATTAGTGTATGAGCGGAGTATTGTTTAAAAAAAAAAAATCATAAAAAAAAGATATGCAGAAAAATATAAAGACATCAATGAACAAGACTCCACTGAAGTCGACGGAAATGTGTCCTGCTGGTTGGAAAACATACAGCGTCAATTTTATCAATTTTTGCAAACTGTTCAATTGACCCAGGAGGCCGAGATGTAATAAAAAAATAAGAGTTTGTGTTTACTGATTTTTGTTATATTTTTTTTTTTTTTAAAAAGGATAGTTCCACTTGACTTTGTGTATGTTACTAATCATGAATATTAATTTATTCTTCAATATATTTATTAATGACCTTGTAGGGGGCATACAGAGTAGAATCTCAATATTTGCAGATGACACTAAACTCTGCAGGGTAATTAATACAGAGGAGGACAATTTTATATTACAGGAGGATTTATGTAAACTAGAAGCTTGGGCTGCTAAATGGCAAATGCGCTTTAATGGGGATAAATGTAAAGTCATGCACTTGGGCAGAGGAAACAAAAGGTATAATTATGTGCTTAATTGTAAAACACTGGGCAAAACTGTCACTGAAAAAGACCTGGGTGTATGGGTAGATGACAAACTCACATTTAGTGGCCAGTGTCAGGCAGCTGCTGCAAAGGCAAATAAAATAATGGGATGTATTAAAAGAGGCATAGATGCTCATGAGGAGAACATAATTTTACCTCTATACAAGTCACTAGTGCGACCACACTTAGAATACTGTGTACAATTCTGGTCTCCGGTGTATAAGAAAGACATAGCTGAACTAGAGCGGGTCCAGAGAAGAGCGACAAAAGTTATTAGAGGACTAAGGGGTCTGCAATACCAAGACAGGTTATTAAACTTGGGGTTATTTAGCTTGGAAAAACGAAGGCTTAGGGGTGATCTTATAATAATGTATAAATATATGAGGGGGCAGTACAGAGACCTTTCTAATGATCTCTTTACTCTTAGGCCTGAGACTGGGACAAGGGGGCATCCTCTACGTCTGGAGGAAAGAAGGTTTAATCATAATCACAGACGCGGATTCTTTACTGTAAGAGCAGTGAGACTATGGAACTCTCTGCCACATGATGTTGTAATGAGTGAGTCACTACTAACATTTAAGAAGGGCCTGGATGCCTTTCTTGAAAACTATAATATTACCAGTTATACATACTAGATTCTTTGATAGGGCGTTGATCCAGGGAATTAGTCTGATTGCCGTATCTGGAGTCAGGAAGGAATTTTTTCCCCCAATGTGGAGATTAGTGTTGCCACATGGGGTTTTTTTGCCTTCCTCTGGATCAACATGTTAGGCTATGGGTTGAACTAGATGGACTTAAAGTCTTCCTTCAACCTTAAAAACTATGTTACTATGTTACTATGTTACAACCACCAAGTACAAAATTGTATCTACCAATTCAGATCCAAATGCTTGTCCTTGATGATGGGTTAAGTTCGACACCCACCAGGGCCAGGGGTACTCGGCAGTTGGTTCGATGGGTTGTTCACGGTGGCAGTGACCCGGCTCCGTGACCCTGGGCGTGCAATAAAGGGGGGAGTATGTACAAGGGATAAGTTTGTGACGCCACCTGCGGTTATTCTGGTCAGAGTGACCAGCGCTGATGTGGTATCACTGGAACCGGTGGAATGGCAGCCTGGATGTTATGGCTCCCCATAGGTAGAGTGTGGCCCCAGGAACGCTAGTAATGTCTATTAAAGCAGGGATAGGATCTGTGTAGTGCAGCAGGAGGGTGCAGATAATAACTGAAGGAGACCAAGGTTGCAGTTCTTTTACCTTTACTTTGCGATCAGTCAAGTCTACCCAGACGGGTGCTGTACTCTTCCAATGTGCAGCCAGGTTAGTCCCCAGGTGATTAGGGTTGCTCCTCCAAGACACCACTCTAAAACCTTTGCAGGCCGTCTCACCATGCTGGCTATTCTCCTCTCCCGCCTGCGTCTACATGGGCAGTGTCCCAATCCAGTGGCCGCGGGCCTATTCGGGTGACGTTCAGAGTCACCTAGCCCTAGGTCTGGCAACCTTGTCAGTGAGTATCCATGGTCTTTGGCCACTGTTCTTGCAGACACAGTTGCCTCTGGTTTTCTGGCTGAGGCGTGCAAGCACTCCCACCAGTTTGAGGCTGGTTCCCTTCTGCGACCCAGTCCCTCCACACTCCAGTGACTGGCAGTGGATTCAGGGCTCCACAGGTGGCTCCTCCACTCCCGTGCCCCCTAGGAATCCCTCACTCTGCAACAGGTGCCATGCCTGCTCGACGTCCTAACTCTCACTCTTGTTCCCTCCTGCCCTGGGATGAACCTCTCTGTGGCTCCAGTCCCCAGGACGTCTCCTGCAGCCTGAACCCTTCTTTGCTGGTTCTCTCTGCCTTTCTAACTCTTGCTAACCCCTCCTCCAGCAAGGAGACAGGGCACTGCCTCAAAAGGGTCTGCCCGAATCCCCCAGCCTGGATTTGGGATGGTGTTGTGTGCAATTTCTGTGTCTTGGGATCACAACCCACCTTACCTGAGAACGGTGACACCACACCTGTGGAGTAGGTGCAGCATCACTGCGGCGACCAGTCCGCAGGGGTGACACATAAGAGCACTAGTAAAGAAATTAAAGTGGGTTCGGCAATGTGATTGCAAGTGACAACCAGTGTTCTGTAAGGCCAGGATCACACGACCACTGATTCGTTCCTCCAAGAAAATCGGATTGATAGTAGTGCATAAGTGCAATATGCTTAAACAGCTGCAATACAGTGACCAAGAAACTAATGAAGTAGAGAGTATATAACATACCTGAAAGCATCTGCTCCCGCTGGTGCTGTTGCTACGTCCCGACGCGCGTTTCGGCATGTGGCCGTTGTCAGGGGGCTGTTTAAACTTATTGCACTTATGCCCTACTAGCACATTTATTTATTTATCTTTATACTACTTATCTACAATTATCAGTGTCTCAATATTCAGCTCTTGTGCCTCCTGTGCAATTCTACTATAGTAACATTTTATATATCTATATCATAGTATCCCCTATAAAATATATGTATGCATCTCCCTCGCCGTAGTGAAGTAGCAATAAGGGTATGGCCAATATTGGCCAAGATTGTATCCAAAAACTCAGAAAAATTGAAAAAAAAAGAGAGAAGAAAGGAAGCGCAAACAATCAAGGGATCCAAAATCGAAGGAGGATAGATGAAGTAGTGAGTAGTGGATGCAATAATCCGGACCCACCAGCCAATAAATTGGAGGACTACTTCCCTGTTTCTGGACTACCGCTGGACATCTACCCTTACACAGTCCACGTTGGGGACATTTCAATTGGGCAGATCCATATGATCACTTCTAGTGATAGGGTTTGGGCTCGTTGAGGACTAAGCCTAAGCCGGTGGAACAGTTGAAGTGCCCGATAAGGAAAAAGCTGGTTAATGAACGTTCATTTATCCGGCTGTGTAAAAGAGTCTTTACGTGTTGGTAAATTTGCCGGTAAGAGCTCCTTAAATATAGTATGCTTTAACTAAAACCATCTTATTTCCACGTCTTGAATTCCGTTCGTACACAATGATAGGTATTCCGCAGTGATTGTCACAGTGTCACAATGTGTACCTTGAAATCTATAATAGAGCCGGGAATTGTGCAGGGCTATCAATCATTGATTCAACGGCTCCGCACAACATGGAGTAGTCATAAATTATAAACTAGTCGTCTCCTAAAATAAATATGATTCCAGCAGTTTGCAATTTATGTAAAACTGTGGAGTTAAAATCTCTATTAAAAGGCGTTCATGCATTATAGAGATGAAAAGCTTTCTTTGACAGAACTGTGCAAATGGCAAACTAGTGAGATAGCGGCTCAGAATAAGTCATACTAATGATAGCAAGGGGCTCACTAATTAGTATAGATGCTTCTTTCTGATTAAAAGTTGGCAGTATTGGTTCTGCAGGATGTTTTTTTTTGGGGGGGGGAGATGGGGGTCACTGGATATGTGTCAGTAGAGTTCACCAAAGTTGTAACCTCTACAAGGGCTCTTATAAGGGGAGTGGGGGTAGGATTGGATTTAGTCTCTTTGTAACACTTATATGGATACCTTAGGAATCTGATGGCGTACTGCTATTCAAGACAGAGACAATGGTTTTGAGTTCAAGACTGTATTTCACACGTGCAGCAAAACAAGTTCATATGAAGGTGCAACAAACAGAGGAGCAGGGCAAAACAATGTACTGGAGAAGGTTCACACACAGCATGGCCAGTAACGGAAATAGTCTTGTAAAAGCACAGTTCACACACAGCGTGGCGAGCAACGGAAATAGTCCTTGTAAAGAAACAGTTCAAACGCAGTGAAGGCCGGCAATGGAAATAGTCTTAAGCGAGAGCACCGTCCCAAACTTAGCAAAGTGCAGTGCAGTTATACACACAAGTCCAGAAAAGTCCTGAGACCCACACTGCAATATATAATTCACAAGGCAAAACCCAAAATAGCTTCAGCATCTTTCATGTAACAGAGCAGATCGTAGGTAAACTGGCTAGTCCTTTGAACAGCACAGCTTGTTGCTGGAAGGCAACCAGAATACAGGTGAAGCCAGAAAAGTAGTGACTGGAAGAGATGGTAAGAAGAGCAAGCCCGGAATGACTGAAATTGAAGCAAGTCACAGTGTTGCACTGGAGTAGCCAGAGTAGACACAAAATGCTCAAGTGGGGCCTGAAGTTGGACCGGAGGTTAAATAAGCAGGACAGGCAAAGAACACATGATCATGATGAGGTAGCAGACACCATCTTGGATAATGGCAAGGAGACACAGAAGGTAAACCGGAAAAGCCAAAATCCAGACACTCTTATTCTAACGCACCTGTTTGATCCTCTCGTCCTCAGGTAGGCTGCTCTTTTCCTGTCTTTTCGCTCACTCATCATTTCTGTCTTCATAGTCATAAGAAGTCAATAGACATTGGGCGAAAGTCAATGAAAGAGGACACTATCAGCAATAAGAATGATTATTTCTGCTGACAGATCATTATCTGAAATTGCCACATTGAACAAAAGATATTTTACCCACAGGGAGATTTCTTAGAAAAAAATGCCAGAAAAATCATTCCTTCGTTGGTCAGTATCATTGAGCATGTATGGCCAGTCTGAATGACTGTAATGGTCAACATAGACGAACATGTGGATAACTGAACTGATCAGATCATTGTATACCCAAGAGTTGGTCAACTCTCAATCTACTTTTATCGAAGTATATGGCCGCCAATGTAGGCATTGTTTCACTAAAGGCGGCACAAGTCCGGTGTCAGAGAGCCACAGTGCTGACTACTCAGGTAAATGGTCGGTCACGAAATACATGGATGGATAAGGTGTACTGAACAAAAGTCTCTGCAATGACTCAGACTGGGCGGATCTGGGCCATACAGCCCTACCACTCACCAGGGGATGAACAAATCAGGAAAGATATTAAACCTGAATCATAGTCCTATCCAGACTAGGAGAAGCCCTAAATCTGACCATACTTTGTCCTTGACTGACTGCAGCTGTTGGCATCTTGAGATTATGCAATGATGCCCCCACTTAACATCGGATGACTCTGAATGTCCTTAAAGGGTAACTAAAGTATTTTTGTACAGTACTTGCCTTCCTACCCCATGAAGATATGCTGTCCACTACAGTTCTAGAATCTTAAAATAGTTTATAAATCAATAAAATCGTATCTGCTCCTCAGCCCTCACCCTTCCCATATGGGGCAATACGTCACAGAGCAGTGTAAGCTTCGGGCTGCTGCCAACAACAGGGGTATGTGGTGGTTGTGTGACTGCCGGCTCCAATTCTCATTGGTACATGCCAGCCCTTACTCTATACCTGCTGTATGTTTCCATTCCTTCTAATCCCACACACTGCTCTGCATCCGGCAAGGGGTGCCCGCATTATGCCTGCTGGATAACCGAGTGATGATGGCATCGCAATAATCTGTATATCTTCCTGAGCTGAGAATGACAGTAACAGCTTTATAGATAAACACTGTCATTATCAGCTCAGGATGTAATGCGATATTCATGCTGCCAGTACCAGTAATACAGCAGGCCCCTCCTGGGCCCCTGAAAACGTTGTAAAATGTCAAAGCTTCCCCCACTTATTCTTATTCTCTCCTCTACCTAGGAAATGTTTCCTGAACCAATTGCTGCAACAGAACCCAAAACTATGATTAATCCACCAACATGCTTAATGGTTGGCGAGATGCTCTTTTCCTGAAACTGCCCTTTTTCTCCACACATACTGTACCTAGATCATTGTGGCTCAAGCATTATATTTTAACTTCTTGATTCCAAAATGTATCAGGCTTGTTTATGTTTTTTTTTTGCATACTTTTGAAGCTGAATTTTATAGAAAGGACGCAGGAGACGTTTTTCTCTTCCAGCCACAGCTTTCTTCCAGTAAGCAACTTCCTGGAGGTTTCTTATACACGATACTGGGATGCTTAAACATCAGAACAAGCTGACATGCATATGCGCATTAAGGGGGAAGAAATGGGACAATGATATGGGCCATGGCCCCAAAATAAGTAGGTTATGCAAGAAAAAAAAGATAGCAAGTATAGTCTTTCAACACTTAGGCTTAGACCAATTTTGATGTTCACAGTAAAGCCCTCCAGAGTTTGGTTGACCTATCAAAGTACAAGAGGGCCATTTACCAGACCCTAATTAATACATGAGAACACAAAAAGGGCTCCAGGAAACCCTAGTCCAGCAGACTTCCCTGTAGTAAACCCATACAGATGATACTACACAGGTCGTTACTCTTTAGTTACAGATTTTGGTGGGCATTCATCAGGTGGGCTCCAGGAACTCTACTCCAGCAGAATCCCCTGCAGTAAACCCCATATGGGCACTCTTTTGGAGTGCTCAAGGAACCCTAGTTCAGCAGACACCCTGCAGTAAACCCCATACAGACAATGCTACACAGATAGTTACTGTTTAGTTACAACTTTGGGTAGATTGTTTTGGTGAGCTCCAGGAACCCTGGTGGAGCAGATTCCCCTGCAGTAAACCCCATACTGACGATACTACACAGATCGTTACTCTTCAGTTACACTTTTGGGTGGACTTTCTTTTGGCGGGTTCCCTAGTCCGGCAGATTCCCCTGCAGTAAACCCATACTGACAATACTACACAGATCATTACTCTTCAGTTACACTTTTGGGTGGGCATTCTTTTGGTGGGTTCCATAGCCGGCAGATTCCCCTGCAGTAAACCTCATACAGACGATACTACACAGATCGTTAGTCTTTAGTTACACTTTTGGGTGGGCATTCTTTTGGTGGGTTCCCTAGTCCGGCAGATTCCCCTGCAGTAAACCTCATACAGACGATACTACACAGATCGTTAGTCTTCAGTTACACTTTTGGCTGTCCACTCTTTTGGTGGGTTCCATAGACCGGCAGATTCCCCTGCAGTAAACCTCATACAGACGATACTACACAGATCGTTAGTCTTTAGTTACACTTTTGGTGTGGACTTTCTTTTGGTGGGTTCCATAGACCGGCAGATTCCCCTGCAGTAAACCTCATACAGACGATACTACACAGATCGTTACTCTTTAGTTACAATTTCGGGTGGACTTTCTTTTGGTGGGTTCCCTAGTCCGGCAGATTCCCCTGCAGTAAACCCCATACTGACAATACTACACAGATCGTTACTCTTTAGTTACACTTTTTGGTGGACACTCTTTTGGTGGGTTCCCTTGATCGGCAGATTACCCTGCAGTATACCCCATACTGATGATACTACACAGATCGTTAGTCTTCAGTTACAGCTTTGGCTTGGCATTCTTTAGGTGGGCTTCCTAGTCAAGCAGATTCCCCTGCAGTAAACCTCATACAGACGATACTACACAGATCGTTAGTCTTTAGTTACACTTTTGGCTGTCCACTTCTTTTGGTGGGTTCCCTAGTCCGGCAGATTCCCCTGCAGTATACCCCATACTGACAATACTACACAGATCGTTACTCTTTAGTTACACTTTTTGGTGGACACTCTTTTGGTGGGTTCCCTTGATCGGCAGATTACCCAGCAGTATACCCCATACTGACAATACTACACAGATCGTTACTCTTTAGTTACACTTTTTGGTGGACACTCTTTTGGTGGGTTCCCTTGATCGGCAGATTACCCAGCAGTATACCCCATACAGATGATACTACACAGATCGTTACTCTTCAGTTACAGCTTTGGCTTGGCATTCTTTTGGTGGGC
The DNA here is from genome assembly GCA_033576535.1 of Allobates femoralis. Lineage (NCBI taxonomy): Eukaryota > Metazoa > Chordata > Amphibia > Anura > Aromobatidae > Allobates > Allobates femoralis. Next base: position 81,934,085 of record JARQOC010000007.1, read on the forward strand.
TTCCTAGTCAAGCAGATTCCCCTGCAGTAAACCTCATACAGACGATACTACACAGATTGTTACTCTTTAGTTACACTTTTAGGTGGACTTTCTTTTGGTGGGTTCCCTAGTCCAGCAGAACCCTGCAGTAAACCCCATTCAGACGATACTACACAGATTGTTACTCTTTAGTTATATTTTTGGGTGGGCACTCTTTTGGTGGGTTCCCTAGTCCAGCAGACACCCTGCAGTAAACCCCATACAAACAATACTACACAGATTGTTACTCTTCAGTTACAGCTTTGGGTGGACATTCTTTAGGTGGGCTCCAGGAACCCTAGTTGAGCAGATTCCCCTGCAGTAAACACCATACTGATAATACTACACAGATCGTTACTCTTCAGTTACACTTTTGGGTGGCACTCTTTTGGTGGGTTCCCTAGTCCGGCAGATTACCCTGCAGTAAACCCCATACAGGTGATACTACACAGATCGTTAGTTACACTTTTGGGTGGGCATTCTTGTTTTTGGTGTTTTCTTAGTCGGCAGATTCCCCCGCAGTAACCCTACTGATATACTACACAGATCGTTAGTCTTTAGTTACACTTTTGGGTGGGCACTCTTTTGGTGGGTTCCCTAGTCCGGCAGATTACCCTGCAGTAAACCCCATACTGATAATACTACACAGATGTTATCTTTAGTTACACTTTTGGGTGGGCACTCTTTTGGTGGGTTCCCTAGTCTGGCAGATTCCCCTGCAGTAAACCCCATACAGGTGATACTACACAGATCGTTATTTTAGTTACACTTTTGGTGGGCACTCTTTTGGTGGGTTCCTAGTCCGGCAGATTCCCCTGCAGTAACCCATACATGAATATACACAGATCGTTAGTCTTTAGTTACACTTTTGGTGGCACTCTTTTGGTGGGTTCCCTAGTCCGGCAGATTCCCTGCAGTAAACCCCATACAGATGATACTACACAGATCGTTATCTTTAGTTACACTTTTGGGTGGGCACTCTTTTGGTGGGTTCTCCTAGTCCGGCAGATTCCCCTGCAGTAAACCCCATACAGATGATACTACACAGATCGTTACTTTAGTTACACTTTTGGTGGCATTCTTTTGGCGGGTTCTCCTAGTCCGGCAGATTCCCCTGCAGTATACCCCATACTGACAATATTACATAGATCGTTATCTTTAGTTACACTTTTGGGTGGACTTTCTTTTGGCGGTTCCCTAGTCCGGCAGATTCCCCTGCAGTATACCCCATACTGACAATATTACATAGATCGTTATCTTTAGTTACACTTTTGGGTGGACTTTCTTTTGTAGGTTCCCTAGTCCGGCAGATTACCTGCAGTAAACCTATACAGACGATACAGATCTTCATTCTTTAGTCTTTGCGCATTTAGCTTTTTATTTCAAGACGGTAAATCATGACAGAAGGTTGATCAAAAACTTGCTGGAGGTATGTGAATTATGTAGAAAGATAATCCCAGAGCTCTATTTAGCATTGTGAATGGATGACAACTAGTATTCAGCTGACTCAGCAATAAAAAAGTAGAGAAAAGGATGGCGAGGTCCTCCTGCTGCCGGCTCCAAAAAGACATTTTCATGTCATGAATCTCAGTGGGATATATTTGATTAAGAAATATGTCTGAGAGACAGGTATGTGAAATTTACTTTTCAGAACTACTTCTTATCTCTGTGATAAATTGTCAGTACTGAATGTAAATTCCTTCAAGACAAAAGCCTCCTTTAAAGCTTATAAAGTATGTGGTAATGATATAACCACCCCACCATCCTGGCAAACCCTATCTACCTTTTTAGACTCACAAACTATACCTCAAATATAGTTTTATATAGTTTATTCTTCCATACAGCCATATAGCCCACAGCCCCTGAAAATGCCTTTATGTGGCGAAACATATTCCAGAATCAATTGTATAATCTATGGGCTGTATCCTTTTTTTTCTATTCTACGGGATCCTTATAACATAAGTATGTGATGTTTAGGCCCCTAATCTCTTGCATAAGTATTTTTTGAGCAACCCCTTCTCTCAGGTTTTTTTTTGTATATTTCTCCACTTGTTAGAGGGTCCGGGTAATTTTATATCCCTTTAAAATGTGCGTTGTGTTTTGTGTGATTGTCTAGCTAGGAGCCATCTAGTGGCCCAAGGTGTAAACCTGCTCCCCAGCCTGTACCCCGCCATGATATGGTTTATTAATAATAAATGTTGGTGTTCCTTGTGGGTGGGGCTTAGTTAATAAAAGGGTTCATAGTGCGAGGGAGAGTCAGGAGGGTCACAGAGTCAGATCAGACTGCTATAAAAATGACCACAAACTGGCACACTTGAGTTAATCGGACCCTTGGGGTCACATCTGGAAGTCGGGACTAGAAACGAGATGGGAAACCTTGAAACAGACTTGAGCATGCCTCTCCCGGTGCTGGCACCTACCTCTTTGCCTCCAGCAGGGTCTCCCCAGGTGTCCCAGTACTAGTAAAGCAGATCCCAGCCCTATGAAGGCAGACAGCTACCATAAAATGGGCAGTGAAGGAGATCCTTGTCTGGAGGAGGCCTGCATTGGTCCTTTGGACGGATCCTTGTGGAGGGGTTTGGGCATGTTAAACACAGACAGAATGACAGCAGACTCCTGGGTCTTGCAGTACGGGACTCTACAGTCACCGGGACATTGGGGAGCAGCATGCAGAAAACATAAAACTGTACATATAGTTGTGCTTTTGTTTGCAACTTTCTGGACATGTGCCCGTGGTTCACGAGACTTTGTAAATAAACTATTCATGAGTAGTATCACAGACTCTATGTGAGCTTTAACCCTCAATGATGTTGACTGTAAATATGAACTTTTGCACTGAGGAGCCTGCCAGGGTCATTTTGGCGGGATCTAGGATGCGCCACAGGGAGGCGCTGCCTTACCGCAGCAACAGGGCCACTCAGCACATTTCTGCATTTAATTGATGAATACCTTTACATTACCATGGGCCATGTATGGCAACAACAATGTCCTAGAATCCAAATCATTTCAATACACGTTGGCCATTGGTACCATCATGAAGTCAATATTTCCTCCTCATGTTGATAGTATGCGACAGTGTTTAACATGCATAATGTTAATATCACAGATTCTTATGGCACAGAGGTTACAGGGAGGTGCAGTATAGATCCATACCTGGCCCAATTTAATGCATATATGGACCTATACTAAGTCCATATTAATTACATCAGTAGGGCAGAACAAGGGTGTCTGTGCTAAACTTGTGCAGGTGCAAGATACACAGTGGTGTATGGACTACGTAGGACACGTCATTGTCATCAACCAAGGCAAGAGAAAGGCAACGATACTGATAGAGGAGTCGGAGACCACAGAGAAGCAACGTCCATCGGGTCGATCCTTACCATGTGGAGAGGGAGATTTATAAAGGTGTTTTTTGAGATATCAAGGATGTACAGGTTAATGGACTGCGGTAGAAGAATAGTTAAATGTGGTTGCTTTTGTTTATATGGTGAAAGGTTCCCTTTAAAGGCTCATAACAATTGAGTGGGAATTCCTAAGGAATTGGAGGAAAAATGGTGCTAACTAAGAGTACAGTAGTATTAATATAGATCACAGGTGAAGACTGGATTATATGTGTGGCGCCCCTTTGGTCCAGCCGCCACTAATGGTATTGTATGTATTTCTCATGTCTAGTACCATGCCCGTAGGTTAGAAGGGAAGCTTTGCGAGACCCCCATTTACACCCAACACAATCCGAACTCCAGGTCAGGGAAGTGCTGGGCGGAAGAAACCACATTCAGGGCAGTCACTATCTACTGGCTGGAGGGAGGAGTTAGGTTAGGGGTGAGGTGACAGAGAGGAGACAGCTCTAGTGAGATCCAATTGAGAAGATGGGGAAGCAAATAACACACGTTGAGTTAGGTGCTAGTCCCAGGCCCGAGGACACGAATCTACGGCCGGCTGTTCAAGCCAGGCAGAAGAGCTAGCTGCAGTAGGGGTACCAGCCCCAATTTGATTTGGGAATCTTCAGACCCAACTGTGAAACTGGAGGTCACTGGGCTTCATGTACACTGACTAACTTAGTGGACCTTCTAAAGGCTCAAGGGACTACATAGGGTTAGAGGACAAGCAAGTCTATCGCTCACAGGAGCTGCAGCTACCTGCCTGCTGGGACTGGCAACCACGGGACACTTGGGAGAGGACAGGATTAACATGTGTCAGAGGGAGAAAGCAGCAAGGAATGTCAATATGCCCTGTGTTTTGGCAAAGTGGACTCTGAATACTTCTGGGCTGGCCAGACTGTAAGCTTGTTGGATGATATACCCTGGCTGGGGGTGTAACTGCACTGAACCATCAGTAAATGGTAAGAACCACAAGAACTCTGTGTCGTCTGGTCCTTCCTTGGGTGTGTGGAACTGAATACGGATGTCCCTGATAACCAGCATATGTCAAGTTTAAAAACAGCCTGGTGGGGACATCTTCTGGAAGATTTGTGAAAGGTTTTCTTCCACATTTCTCGTATAAAGTATACTTGAATGTTTAATATACCATAATCACTTGCTCTATATTATTATTAGATAGAATTTTAAACAGCGGTTACACTATAAGGTCTATGTGGACATAGTTTAATCTATTATAGTTTCATGCTCGTGACATCACACAGGTCCTTTCAGCATTTTCTGAATGTAGGCATTGCTGTTAGATATTAACCAGCCAGGTGACTGTATGACTATTTGCCCAACTAGCTAATAAAAATATGTAAGTATCTAAAATGCTTTTTTTGAGATGCATATGATGTTATAAAAAAAAGGTTATAAATGAACATGATCTAAATAGTATTAGGGGAGGTTCAATAATGAAAAAAATCATGACAGGTTCCCTTTAAAGGCTCATAGCAGTGAGAGCAAGGAATTAAAATGTTTTGAATAACTTTGGTGCATTTAAAAGTATGTGCACCATTTTTGATGATTAGATGGTTGAACAATCCCAATAGGTTTGGACCACTTTTATCCAATATATATGGAAGACTTAAGAGAAACCATTCACTAGATTTTTGTTACCACATCTGAGAGCAGCATGATGTAGGGGCATGGACTCTGGAATCTAGCAATGTGTCCTGCAGCTGTTTGCTGCAGTTTTGATAAAATCACAGTTTTATCTGCCAATGTTCTGAATGCTAAGTTCTATATAAGCACGCCCACAAAACTGATTGCAACTTTATGTGCACACTGTGCATAGGCAGAAAGCTGCCAATCAGTGTTGGGGATATGGACAGACTGGCCAGCTATTCTGGAGAGCTAAATACTGCCAAGCCGTCTGCTGCCAAGGAGCATGGCAGCAGGTGTTGTTCGTTGTTCCCCTCTCAGTCTTTCCTTCTCCTCTTGTTCATTTTAGTGCAGTGGTTGGGACTAGTGCTCCCACCGGTCATCTCCCTACTGAGGGTTAACATCAGGGCCAGCAAGGACCTAGGTATCCTGCTCGGCGATGGGATGTAAGAACCCATATAGAGACGGTCAGGGCACAGTCGCAGATGAGTGCAGGAGGTAACCTCTCCCCCCTTCCATATGAGCAGGGCTCTCACCTGTATTTGTCCGCCTCTGGTGTCTCCTTGTCTGCTGTCTTGTGTAGTGCGCCAGACACTGTTGGTCCGTACATCCCTGTCACGCACTATTTCCAGACGCTCCCTGAGCCTAGCGTGTTGGCAGCCCAGTAAGTGACACATCGTTGGAATCAGGGTCTAAGCGCCTCTATTATGCTGCTCTCAGATTTGATAATAAAATCCTGGTGACAGATTCCATTTAAATAATCACATCTATTCTAGGAACACAAAATAATAATGTATTTATGATATTTTGACTCCATGTAGCGTCTTAGCAGCAAAAAGCAAAAATTCCGCCTACAATAGATCCGTTACTCGGGACGGGCGCACTTTGCATGACTCCACGCTGATTGATCCATGTCACCATTGTTTGCAGAGTCCTCCATTTCCAACGCGAAAGCGCAAAACTGTTGGTAATATTATATTAATATGACAAAGCCTCCCATGCTGAGTGAGTTGTGGTGATAAAAATGGTATTAAATGACATCCCCGCTGAGCTCCTAATGAGCTGAGCGCTCTCCTTTCTGCTATGTCTTTGGGCTTTTATTGCACAATATTAGTATGTATTCAATGACGGCACAGCCTGCAACCTTAATTGTGATCACCCCCCTCCCTTACACCAAAACCCGCAAAAAGATCCTCGGGGAGCAAGAATGTATAACTCATAAATGATAGCAAAAAGCCATTCAATATCTGAGGATGTACTTAAAACCCACAGAAGGCGTCATTCCCACCCTGTGATTGTTAATGAAAGCTTATTCTGTCGTTATCCTACCTGGAGCAAGGATAAAAGAAGTGATGACATAAGGTAAGGAGAGACCTACGTCTGGGGGTGTGGAGCTACGGCCCTGGTGTCCCAGAGGGATCAAATACCCCCCTTTTACACATAAAAAACACTACTATTAAAAATGACACATCAATGGTTACCTCTGTACTGTGACATCACTGCGTGCATTATCCCTGTACTGTGACATCACTGTGTGTATTATCCCTGTACTGTGACATCACTGTGTGTATTACCTCTGTACTGTGACATCACTGTGTGCATTATCCCTGTACTGTGACATCACTGTGTGTATTATCCCTGTACTGTGACATCACTGTGTGTATTACCTCTGTACTGTGACATCACTGTGTATTATCTCTGTACTGTGACATCACTGTGTGTATTATCTCTGTACTGTGACATCACTGTGAGTATTATACCTGTACTCTGACATCACTGTGTGTATTATCCCTGTACTGTGACATCACTGTGTGTATTATCTCTGTACTGTGACATCACTGTGTGTATTACCTCTGTACTGTGACATCATTGTGTGTATTATCTCTGTACTGTGACATCACTGTGTGTATTATCTCTGTACTGTGACATCACTGTGTATATTATCTCTGTACTGTGATATCACTGTGTGTATTATCTCTGTACTATGACATCACTGTGTGTATTATCCCTATACTGTGACATCACTGTGTGTATTATCTCTGTACTGTGACATCACTGTGTGTATTATCTCTGTACTGTGACATCACTGTGTGTATTATCTCTGTACTGTGACATCGCTGTTTGTATTGTCCCTGTACTGTGACATCACTGTGTGTATTATCTCTGTACTGTGACATCACTATGTGTATTATCTCTGTACTGTGACATCACTGTGTATATTATCCCTGTACTGTGACGTCACTGTGTGTATTATCTCTGTACTACGACATCACTGTGTGTATTATCCCTGTACTGTGACATCACTGTGTGTATTATCCCTGTGCTGTGACATCACTGTGTGTATTATCCCTGTACTGTGACATCACTGTGTGTATTATCCATGTACTGTGACATCATTGTGTGTATTATCTCTGTACTGTGACATCACTGTGTGTATTATCTCTGCATTGTGACATCACTGTGTGTAATTATCCCTGTACTGTGACATCACTGTGTGTATTATCCCTGTACTGTGACATCACTGTGTGTATTATCCCTATACTGTGACATCACTGTGTGTATTATCTCTGTACTGTGATATCACTGTGTGTATTATCTCTGTACTGTGACATCACTGTGTGTATTATCTCTGTACTGTGACATCACTGTGTGTATTATCTCTGTACTGTGACATCACTGTGTGTATTATCTCTGTACTGTGATATCACTGTGTGTATTATCTCTGTACTGTGACATCACTGTGTGTATTATCCCTATACTGTGACATCACTGTGTGTATTATCTCTGTACTGTGATATCACTGTGTGTATTATCTCTGTACTGTGACATCACTGTGTGTATTATCTCTGTACTGTGACATCACTGTGTGTATTATCTCTGTACTGTGATATCACTGTGTGTATTATCTCTGTACTGTGACATCACTGTGTGTATTATCCCTATACTGTGACATCACAGTGTGTATTATCTCTGTACTGTGACATCACTGTGTGTATTATCTCTGTACTGTGACATCGCTGTTTTATTGTCCCTGTACTGTGACATCACTGTGTGTATTATCTCTGTACTGTGATATCACTGTGTGTATTATCTCTGTACTGTGACATCACTGTGTGTATTATCCCTGTACTGTGACATTACTGTGTGTATTATCCCTGTACTGTGACATCACTGTGTGTATTATCTCTGTACTGTGAGATCACTATGTTTTATCTACCTGTACAAGTGAGTAAAACGAGGTGTATTATCCCATGTATGGTGAAATCAATGTGGTTATACCCTTGCCCGAGGACATCACACTGTGTAATTAACCCCTTACTATGACATCACATGTGTATTATCCCTGTACTGTGACATCACTGTGTGTATTATCCCTGTACTGTGACATCACTGTGTGTATTATCCCTGTACTGTGACATCACTGTGTGTATTACTCCTGTACTGTGACATCACTGTGTGTATTATCCCTGTACTGTGACATCACTGTGTGTATTATCCCTGTACTGTGACATCACTGTGTGTATTATCCCTGCACTGTGACATCACTGTGTGTATTATCCCTGTACTGTGACATTCACTGTGTGTATTATCCCTGTACTGTGACATCACTGTGTATTATTCCTGTACTGTGACATCACTGTGTGTATTATCCCTGTACTGTGACATCACTGTGTGTATTATCCCTGTACTGTGACATCACTGTGTGTATTATCCCTGTACTGTGACATCACTGTGTGTATTATCCCCTGTACTGTGACATCACTGTGTGTATTATCCCTGTACTGTGACATCACTGTGTGTATTATCCTGCACTGTGACATCACTGTGTGTATTATCCCTGTACTGTGACATCACTGTGTGTATTATCCCTGTACTGTGACATCACTGTGTGTATTATCCTGTACTGTGACATCACTGTGTGTATTATCTCTGTACTGTGACATCACTGTGTGTATTATCCCTGTACTGTGACATCACTGTGTGTATTATCCTGTACTGTGACATCACTGTGTGTATTATCTCTGTACTGTGACATCACTGTGTGTATTATCCCTGTACTGTGACATCACTGTGTGTATTATCCCTGACTGTGACATCACTGTGTGTATTATCCCTGTACTGTGACATCACTGTGTGTATTATCCCTGTACTGTGACATCACTGTGTGTATTATCCCTGTACTGTGACATCACTGTGTGTATTATCCCTGTACTGTGATATCACTGTGTATTATCCCTGTACTAGTGACATCACTGTGTGTATTATCCCTATACTGTGACATCACTGTGTGTATTATCCTGTACTGTGACATCACTGTGTGTATTATCCCTGCACTGTGACATCACTGTGTGTATTATCTCTGTACTGTGACATCACTGGTGTATTATCCCTGCACTGTGACATCACTGTGTGTATACTATCCCTGTACTGTGACATCACTGTGTGTATTATCCCTGTACTGTGACATCACTGTGTGTATTATCTCTAGAGACTGATGCGGAATAATGCTTTGCCAGGGCAGCTGTTTGATTCCTATATGGATACATTACTGATCAGATTGTGACTCCAATATGACACATCTGGTTAGGGTGAAGAGTTCTAGGAGGAGGAAGTTGCACAAAATGAACCCAACTCCACCCAGGACGCTCGCGCCGGAGCGGGAGGTGGTGAGAGCCAATCAGGGAGCAGCGTTGGCGATGATATTATTTTCTTAGCTGATCTCCATTCCTTTAATAAAAGATGGATCCCCATATAATGCTTAGATGATTTGTCCGGGACCTTCCCAGAACTTAATCTGTCTGAAGATAAGGTGCAAAACAAGGCACAGTCTTCCCCGCCGCGTTGGAGCGGATCTTCGCTTTATCAGGCGATTACACCTTTGGACAATGGAAATTTTCAGCTGAGTTGGATATTTCTGACTTATTCGTGCTTTATATATATACAAAAAAAACATTAAAAGTGAATGGAATCTGCAATTCCTATGCGAGGCTGTGAGATCAGGCTCCCTGGATCATGTAATGATCTGCGCAGATGTTGCACAGGTTCAGCCTGCTCCATGATGTGAGACGTAATAAGAGAAATGCTATTACTGCAAAAAGTCATGTGTATGCAATTCCCATACAAGAGAAATTACATCCTCCGCTCTCATCCCAACAGGGTTCATCATATCCAGAGAGGAGTGACCGCCTGCGTGTGAAATATTGAAATATGCTATAGAAAAATATAACAATGATAGAACATCTAAGAATTATGAATATGGTTGTATTTGTCCGGTATAGACATGGTGGCATCTAAACTGATGGGCGGAGGTTAGGGATGGGCGAGTCTACTCGCTAGGACTCGATTACTCGGCGAGTAGTAAGGGACTCGGTACTCGGCGAGTTTCCCAGCAATTACTCGCACAGTAACGAGTCCAATGCAAGTCAATGGCAATCCTAGTTTTGTCAGAGTTTACTTTTTCTCACTCGCTAGACTCGCTATATCACATCGCTATGTAGCTTGAATCTCCCCAAATCGTTTAAACAGCGTTCTGCTGAGGGGATCCGCATGTCAGCGCAGCGGCGCGCCAGCTCCTATCATTTATAATGGAGCGTCACGGTTGCTGCGCTTGACAGCGCATGACCGTGCGCACCCATGTCACTCCTAAATGTATCTGTGCGCAGCGATGCCTGGTACAGATCAGAAAACTCTCGTCCGCACCAGGGACGAAGCATGTTGCAATCCCTTGTGCGACGAGAGTGTGTGATTTGTGCTGCATGGCTTCCCTCGCACAGATCCTCATGGCGGGCAATGGAGAGCGACGGCGGGCTGCAAGCATCTGCAGACGACCGTTGCGCTCCATTATAAAGACGATGGTGGCGCGGTCTGCATGCAGACGCAAATGTGAAGGCAGCCTTATCTACTCAGCTCAACTTTCTATAGCTGAAATCAGTGCTTAGGGATACTTCACACTATCGTTTTTTTGTGTAGCACCTCCGCAAGTGCCAAGACCGCACTTGCACACCATGCCGCAAGCACCGCCTATACATTGTATGGGCATGCCGGCGAACTGTCCGCAACCGTGCCAAGGCAGCCTGATGCGTATACGTGGCAGAGCGTTTCATGTCACCGCATCAGCCGCAATTTCAAATAAACGCTAGGTGAAAGTACCCTTACTGGGTACATTTGCTATTTTGCACTGATAGGTTGGGTCATAATAACCCTTCAGCTTTATTTCTCTTTACAGGGCCAGTGCGTTGCTGCCTCCTACCGACAACTACACTACGCCACCTGCTCTGTGTTCCAAAGGTCAATGCAGCGCTTTCCGAGACCATCTGCATTTGTAAATGTCCACATTACTACGCTATTATACGCTTCCCATTCATTAACATGGCTCGTCTAGACTCGCAACGAGTAGCGAGTCCTGGACTACGCTCATCCTAGATCAAGCGATTCGAGTACATGGACCGCCATCACTACGGAGGTCACAAACTGTAAAGAAGCACAGGATCAAAGGGGGCTGCAGATGGATGACCAGCTCAGGATAAGTGGCTCGTATCATGGTAAAAGAACCATTGTACAAGCCTGGACCTAGGAACCTACAGCAGTCATTAGAGATGGGCACAGTCAGACAGTGGTAGTAATGTCATTATATATGGAAGATAGACTGATGGAAAGCTCATCTATACAGGGGGATGTCCATGGTACCACGAGCTCATCTATATAGGAGGCTGTCCATGGTACCACAGCTCATCTATACAGGGGGATGTCCATGGTACCACAGTCATCTATACAGGGGCTGTCCATGGTACCACAGCTCCTCTATACAGGGGCTGTCCATGGTACCACAGCTCATCTATACAGGGGGCTGTCCATGGTACCACAGATCATCTATACAGGGGGATGTCCATGGTACCACAGCTCATCTATACAGGAGGCTGTCCATGGTACCACAGCAATCTATACAGGGGGATGTCCATGATACCACAGCTCATCTATACAGGAGGATGTCCATGGTACCACAGCTCATCTATACAGGAGGCTGTCCATGATACCGGAGCTCATCTATACAGGAGGCTGTCCATGGTACCACAGCTCATCTATACAGGGGATGTCCATGGTACCACAGCTCATCTATACAGGAGGCTGTCCATGGTACCACAGCTCATCTATACAGGAGGCTGTCCATGGTACCACAGCTCATCTATACAGGAGGCTGTCCATAGTACCACAGCTCATCTATACAGGAGGCTGTCCATGATACCGGAGCTCATCTATACAGGAGGCTGTCCATGGTACCACAGATCATCTATACAGGGGGCTGTCCATGGTACCACAGCTCATCTATACAGGGGGATGTCCATGGTACCACAGCTCATCTATACAGGGGGCTGTCCATGGTACCACAGCTCATCTATACAGGGGGATGTCCATGGTACCACAGCTCATCTATACAGGGGGCTGTCCATGGTACCACAGCTCATCTATACAGGAGGCTGTCCATGGTACCACAGCTCATCTATACAGGGGCTGTCCATGGTACCACAGCTCATCTATACAGGGGGACTGTCCATGGTACCACAGCTCTCTATACAGGAGCTGTCCATGGTACCACAGCTCATCATTATACAGGGGGATGTCCATGGTACCACAGCTCATCTATACAGGGGGCTGTCCATGGTACCACAGCTCATCTATACAGGGGGATGTCCATGGTACCACAGCTCATCTATACAGGGGGCTGTCCATGGTACCACAGCTCATCTATACAGGGGGCTGTCCATGGTACACAGCTCATCTATACAGGGGCATGTCCATGGTACCACAGATCATCTATACAGGGGGCTGTCCATGGTACCACAGCTCATCTATACAGGAGGTGTCCATGGTACCACAGCTCATCTATACAGGAGGCTGTCCATGGTACCACAGCTCATCTATACAGGAGGCTGTCCATGGTACCACAGCTCATCTATACAGGGGCTGTCCATGGTACCACAGCTCATCTATACAGGGGCTGTCCATGGTACCACAGCTCATCTATACAGGGGATGTCCATGGTACCACAGCTCATCTATACAGGGGGTGTCCATGGTACCACAGCTCATCTATACAGGAGGCTGTCCATGGTACCACAGCTCATCTATACAGGGGGCTGTCCATGGTACCACAGCTCATCTATACAGGGGCTGTCCATGGTACCACAGCTCACTATACAGGGGGCTGTCCATGGTTACACAGCTCATCTATACAGGGGGATGTCCATGGTACCACAGCTCATCTATACAGGGGGCTGTCCATGGTACCACAGCTCATCTATACAGGGGGCTGTCCATGGTACCACAGCTCATCTATACAGGGGGTGTCCATGGTACCACAGCTCATTATACAGGGGGCTGTCCATGGTACCACAGATCACTATACAGGGGGTGTCCATGGTACCACAGATCACTATACAGGGGATGTCCATGGTACCACAGCTCTCTATACAGGGGGCTGTCCATGGTACCACAGATCACTATACAGGGGGTGTCCATGGTACCACAGCTCATCTATACAGGGGGCTGTCCATGGTACCACAGCTCATCTATACAGGGGGCTGTCCATGGTACCACAGTCATCTATACAGGGGTGTCCATGGTACCACAGCTCATTATACAGGGGGTGTCCATGGTACCACAGCTCACTATACAGGGGGTGTCCATGGTACCACAGTCATCTATACAGGGGGCTGTCCATGGTACCACAGCTCATTATACAGGGGCTGTCCATGGTACCACAGTCATCTATACAGGGGGCTGTCCATGGTACCACAGCTCATCTATACAGGGGGTGTCCATGGTACACAGCTCATCTATACAGGAGTCCATTGTACCACAGCTCATCTATACAGGGGGTGTCCATGGTACCACAGCTCTATATACAAGGAGCTGTCCATGGTACCACAGTCATTATACAGGGGGCTGTCCATGGTACCACAGCTCATCTATACAGGGGATGTCCATGGTTCACAGTCTTATTATACAGGGGGTGTCCATGGTACCACAGCTCATCTATACAGGGGTGTCCATGGTACCACAGCTCATCTATACAGGGGCTGTCCATGGTACCACAGCTCATCTATACAGGGGGATGTCCATGGTACCACAGCTCTTATATAAGGAGCTGTCCATGGTACACATCATCTCTATACAGGGGTGTCCATGGTACCACAGCTCATCTATACAGGGGGCTGTCCATGGTACCACAGCTCATCTATACAGGGGATGTCCATGTACCACAGATCACTATACAGGGGGCTGTCCATGGTACCACAGCTCATCTATACAGGGGATGTCCATGGTACCACAGCTCATCTATACAGGGGCTGTCCATGGTACCACAGTCATCTATACAGGGGGATGTCCATGGTACACAGCTATCTATACAAGGAGCTGTCCATGGTACCACAGCTCATCTATACAGGGGGATGTCCATGTTACCACAGCTCATCTATACAGGGGGATGTCCATGGTACCACAGCTCATCTATACAGGGGGCTGTAAATGGTACCACAGCTCATCTATACAGGAGGCTGTCCATGGTACCACAGCTCATCTATACAGGGGGCTGTCCATGGTACCACAGCTCATCTATACAGGGGGCTGTCCATGGTACCACAGCTCATCTATACAGGGGGATGTCCATGTTACCACAGCTCATCTATACAGGGGGATGTCCATGGTTCCACAGCTCTTATATACAAGGAGCTGTCCATGGTACCACAGCTCATCTATACAGGAGGCTGTCCATGGTACCACAGCTCATCTATACAGGGGGATGTCCATGGTTCCACAGTCTTATATACAAGGAGCTGTCCATGGTACCACAGCTCATCTATACAGGAGGCTGTCCATGGTACCACAGCTCATCTATACAGGAGGCTGTCCATGGTACCACAGCTCATCTATACAGGGGGATGTCCATGGTTCCACAGCTCTTATATACAAGGAGCTGTCCATGGTACCACAGATCACCTATACAGGGGGATGTCCATGGTACCACAGCTCATCTATACAGGGGCTGTCCATGGTACCACAGCTCATCTATACAGGGGGATGTCCATGTTACCACAGCTCATCTATACAGGGGGATGTCCATGGTACCACAGCTCATCTATACAGGGGGATGTCCATGGTACTACAGCTCATCTATACAGGAGGCTGTAAATGGTACCACAGCTCATCTATACAGGGGGCTGTCCATGGTACCACAGCTCATCTATACAGGGGGCTGTCCATGGTTCCACAGCTCTTATATACAAGGAGCTGTCCATGGTACCACAGATCACTATACAGGGGGATGTCCATGGTACCACAGCTCATCTATACAGGGGGCTGTCCATGGTACCACAGCTCATCTATACAGGGGGATGTCCATGGTACCACAGCTCATCTATACAGGGGGATGTCCATGGTACCACAGCTCCTCTATACAAGGGGGATGTCCATGGTACCACAGCTCATCTATACAGGGGGCTGTCCATGGTACCACAGCTCATCTATACAGGGGGCTGTCCATGGTACCACAGCTCATCTATACAGAGGGCTGTCCATGGTATTACAGCTCATCTATACAGGGGGCTGTCCATGGTATTACAGCTCATCTATACAGGGGGCAGTCCATGGTACCGCAGCTCATCTATACAGGAGGCTGTCCATGGTACCACAGCTCATCTATACAGGAGGCTGTCCATGGTACCACAGCTCATCTATACAGGGGGCTGTCCATGTTACCACAGTTCATCTGTACAAGGGGCTGTCCATGGTATCACAGCTCATCTATACAGGAGGCTGTCCATGGTACCACAGCTCATCTGTACAAGGGGCTGTCCATGGTAGTACAGCTCATCTATACAGGAGGCTGTCCATGGTACCACAGCTCATCTATACAGGGGGCTGTCCATGGTACCACAGCTCATCTATACAGGGGGCTGTCCATGGTACCACAGCTCATCTATACAGGGGGCTGTCCATGGTACCACAGCTCATCTGTACAAGGGGCTGTCCATGGTAGTACAGCTCATCTATACAGGAGGCTGTCCATGTTACCACAGCTCATCTGTACAAGGGGCTGTCCATGGTATTACAGCTCATCTATACAGGGCGATGTCCATGGTACCACAGCTCATCTATACAGGGGGCTGTCCATGGCACCGCAGCTCATCTATACAGGGGGCTGTCCATGGCCCTGCAGCTCTGTTACACCGGGGGGCATCTCTCCATAGTATTGCAACTCATCTGTTCTCCTGTTCTATGTCTGAGCAGTGAAAATTCCAACCGATCTATCAGTCATCACATATCATTTTGATAGGTAACAACTTGTTATATCCAGACATCTTCTTTAAGCCCTGCATTGTGACTAGGGAGAATGAATATATCTCCTGCATATTACATTTCTTGCTTGTAGAAGCACAATTTTATGGGACCATTCTGTGTGTTATCTAGCTGATACTAGTTTGCTAATGATCCCATATTGAGGCAGTTCACAGCACCGGGGTCTCTCTCTTCTCTTCTGCTCCATTAGGAGCATACACTTACCCGTAAAAGCATTTAAAATTTTCCAATTTGTAATCTTAATTTATCATAAAAGGCGACATGGATTACTGCCAAAACTGTGATTTAGTTGAACACAAAATGTAGCAAATAAACCATTCAAAGCCTCCAACAAAACCCTCCGGTAATGAATGAAGTATCTGCTCCGAGAGACAATGGCTGCACTAGATTATGGTGGAATATTGTCTCTGATTAACAAAGAATCATTGAGACGAGAGCCAAGATCTGCCAATATCAAGAGAACACGTCCCCGATGCTGAGCCGGCACCATCATAGAATCCAATTACACAAAACACTAAATGAAACCACGAACTTCCCCCAAAAATACAAAATAATATAGGTTTTGTGAAGAGCCTCTTAGTGATTTTACTATGCACAGCCCACATGGTGAGACGCTTTGTACATGGCATACTGATGGGCAAAATGGAAAATAAAGTACATTCCACCATTTTACTGCTAAATAATCCAAAAACACTCAGCGCTAATGGAGTCTTTAGCCGGTGAGATAATATAGCCGGAGGCCGGAACATGACTTCAAAAGAGAACTTCTACATAATCTATACATCTCCACTTTAAAGACACTTTGAAAACTTATTAAAATGTTTTTCTGTCCTCTCTCATTCTGAGAAAAAGGGGAAAAAAGCAAATACTGAAAATATACATACATACATATATATATATATATATATATATATATATGATAGTGGTAAAATTATATATATTTCAGACATATAGCATCATAAATTACTCATGTAAATAGCCCATATGATAGTGCCATATACTGTCTGAATAAAACCACCATATGGCTCCAAATCATACTGGACTAAAGAGTCAATATAGAGTTCTCACGTATTACTATAATTTAGTTTCTTAAAGACTAACAAAACTTTTATTTCTTTTTTATATATTTTTGTCCAGAATGGAAAGTTATGTGGGCTTTGCAAATCACTTTATTAGAGGATTATCTTTATTCCTGTAAAAATGAATACACGTGACTTCCTAACCTAATCTATATATACAGTAGATAACACAGAATCACAAATGGGTGTTATTACAACTCACCTCCTCCTCCTGTACAATGACTGATAACACCTCTATATACAGTAGATAACACAGGATCCACCATTCACAATAGGTGATATCACAGCTCACCTCCTCCTCCTGTACAATGACTGATAACACCTCTATATACAGTACATAACACAGGATCCACCATTCACAATAGGTGATATCACAGCTCACCTCCTCCTCCTGTACAATGACTGATAACACCTCTATATACAGTACATAACACAGGATCCACCATTCACAACAGGTGATATCACAGCTCACCTCCTCCTCCTGTACAATAACTGATAAACACCTCTATATACAGTACATAACACAGGATCCACCATTCACAATAGGTGATATCACAGCTCACCTCCTCCTCCTGTACAATCACTGATAACACCTCTATATACAGTAGATAACACAGGACCCACCATTCCCAATAGATGATATCACAGCTCTCCTCCTTCACCTGTACCATTAATGACAGGAAAGTGATAACACATCAACATATCAACATTTTCTAAATTGAAAAGCAATATCCACTGCAAAACTATAAGGCTGCCTTCACATTAGCGTTCACCTCCGCAGCATTCTGCGGAGGGGAATCGCCATGTGTGCGCAGCGGCCGCCAGCTCCTATCTTTATAATGGGAGCGCACGGTGCTGCGCTTGCCAGCGCATGACCGTGCGCACCCATTCACTCCCATATGTGATCTGTGCGCAGGCGGATGCCTGCGTACAGATCACACACTCTCGCCCGCACCAGGGACGCAACATTTCGCGTCCCTGGTGGGGGACGAGACTGTGTTATTTGTGCGCAGGCATTTGCCTGCGCACAGATCACATATGGGAGTGACGCTGGCAAGCGCAGCACTGTGCGCTCCCATTATAAAGATAGGAGCTGGCGGCCGCTGCGGTCACATTGCGGACCCCTCCGCAGAACGCTGCGGAGGGGAACGCTAATGTGAAGCCAGCCTAACTTGGGTGTGCTAATGAGGAGCAAGTATCCTGACACAGTTGTCTGTAGAGTTTGGGGTTGGATAATATTCCCAGTCATTGCACGTGTTGTTTCACAACAGATGATACCATAAGTGTCTAATAGATAAGGGACCCAAATCTGGTCTCTTGAGTCGAACCAAACCACATTGCTACTGGAGTTTCAAAGGCAGAGTTCTATCACTGTGTCTGGCACCAATTGGAATGTTGGGTTGGGAGAGCACCGCTCTGAAGAGAGGCGGCACTCTCATCGTATTCTTTGCATATCCCATAAATCACTCTATAAAAGGTGAGGCTTTTTCTTAAAGTATAGTTTCGACCAAAAAGTGACACTGGAACCACAATTTTCTGTCTTTGTAGGCATCATAGGGTATAATGAAGGTGCCATAGAATGAAAAGGGCTAAAAGATAGGTAGAATGGACTATTACCGGGAGTTTAACTGTGGATTTGTTGGTATACAAATAATTTATGGAGTAAAGGGAGGGTCATGAAGGGGCTTTAAAAGAATAAAGGCGGGAAGGTACTCCTTCTTTCCTACCACTGCCTTGAGTGCCTTTCGATGTGCTGGCATGGTGTCAACGGCGGCAGCACTAGGAAGCAACCATGTGCAACCCCAGTGGATCTTCGGTCCATCGAGGTAGGCCACATCGGAAGGTGGACCTGTCGACATACATGTCTTCTAGCCCACATCCGCACTCCACCGGGCCCGCAGGAGAAGGCAAGTTGCAGCGGCTGCACCAAGACAAGTCTCCTGGGGCCTTCAAAGCAACTGGAAATGGTGCACTCGGCTGGTATCATTGGGATGGTTGGAGCCTTGGTGATACAAGAATACAGATCTAATTTAGCACAGAGAGCTCACTTTTGTGGATTCAAGTCCCCTGTTGCCCTACAGGAAATGGAGAAAGTGGTGGAGCTTTGACAAGCTCGGAATATGGGCCTTTTTCTGATAGGCAGGCCGTGGGCATGGATTACGTACTTGGGGATGCAGAAAACCATCACAAGTGTAGGGGGCAAAAAAGGTAAAAAAGGAAATCGAAGCCAGAATATCCCATGCCTGTCATTGAGATTACCCCTCTGGTATATGTTAGGAGGAACAATATAACAGGGCAGGTGTTGGGACCTGTGCCTTGATTGTTTTCTGAAGTTACTCAGTATGACACTAAGCCTCCCGTTATTCTCCTATGTGGCTCATTAACATCAGAAGAAACAGTGAGACACCACCGTCATCGTCATAGCAGAAGATACTGGGGCATGGAAGGACTGTAGACCCAGGAGTACGGAGGATGTTGGCTGTTGCACCCAATCATCTTCTCTGTGATTGTTTTTATCTTCCGATGAAAGCTAGGCCTCTCCAAAAGAGTCTGGAGCCTTTTCCTTTAAGAACCCAGGCCATAGTGTTGCAGCGGCCAGACTTAAGTCACGCCGATTCCCGCCAACAGAGTCAGTCGTCATCGGCCATACCACCACAGCCTGGAATTGGATACAGTTGAGATGGTTTTCATTCGACCAGAAGACAAATCGCAAACGCTGACATCTCTTACTGACCAGTGTGTAATAGAAACAGGTTCAATCTCCGTTAGGTTTGTTGGTCTTTGCATGCGGGATAATCCCAATGGGTCGTGTTTTTTTCAAGACAGCTGTCATTAGTGACTCGTGACATGCAGAAGACAGAATATTTTGTTAGACTTACTAAATCCATTAGAGACAATTTGTTGCTATAGCAAACCTTTTTGCATTATTTCAATGAGAAGTGTCAGGAAGCAGAGGTTTCTAATAGAGTGTTGGAGTTTTTTACTGAAGCATCAAATTATTTTGGGTTTGGGGCAATATTTGGAGCACTATGGTACCGGTAAGCCTGGTCTCATCTTGGCACAATTCACTTTTCATTGGTCATTTGACTTTATCGGAGTTATGCCCGTTAGTTATAGCTATTGATATTTGGAATCAACATTTGGAGAACAGACGCATATTCTCTATGTGATATGGCTTGGTCCGGGTGGGACTACCTGGACGAGACTTGCGCCTCACGTATTAGGTAAAGTACAAACCCAGCAAAAAAGGTCACTTGGCAAAGACAATAAAGTTGCAGATGATCTGTCTCAGTTGCAGAAGGACTTGGTATCTCCCCACAATAAGGAGACTGCATTCCCCACTCACTGCTCCTCACTCCCTAAGGAAAGAGGGCGGGAGCCCGAAATATAACTTACAAGCTCACTGGAAGACAACAAATGTGTCTTTCCCTCCAGAAAATCTATCAGAGAGGGCTCTTTTGGGCTCTGGCTGTGTCTGATTGTGATCGGCAGACCTGTGATATGCTTCAGCAGCTGCACTACCTGTTCACACAGATCCATCACTTCCTGTGAGAGAGCCTGCTCCAGGTGTGCAAAAACCGCTGAAGGATCCAGCAGAATCCATAATGGAGCCTGAAAAGAAAGTATTGGCTGTTGATTGTCATAAAAGGACTAGTGTGTGTCCGAAAATAGTGCGTGACAGTGGCGCAGGAAATAACGTTTGCCCAGCGCACAACATGACGCACAAGAGAACACCGGGAATACAATAACAACAGTGGGCCTTGTTGCTAGGGAATGGAGAAAGGGACACCTCCTGCACTCACCTGCAGATGTACCCTGGTCTCCCTCACGTCCCTATGCGGGTTCTTACACCCCATCGCCAAGCAGAATACCTAGTCCCTTGCTGGCCCTGCTCTTCTCTCTCACTAGAGAGCTCACCGGTGGGAACACTAGTTCCACCACAGACCTAAGGCATGAAGGGAATAAAAAACAGAAAGGGGAAACTCCAAGGATAAAAGCAACTTCATGGCTGTGGCCAAACTCCTAGCCAGCAGACAGCTTAGCAGCAGTCTGTTCAATGAGCTCCTTATACCAGGGTGGCTTGCAATGTATGGTATTCATCTATCAGCAAGTCTCCAAGAGGCAAATGTGACACTTTATATCTTGCGTTCTTTGCTGCCTTATGAGTTGGTGAAGTGGTTGCACTTTGCGTCCAATGTACGGGAGGTCTAACAGTCAATGATGTAATTGAGCTATAAGGGTGCTTGAACATTTGTGTGCATAGGTCGAAAAGCAATCAGGATAGGAAAGGTAATTACCTGATGATATAAACCTTAGCCGGCCCCTCTGACCCAGTAAAAAAAGGTTTGAAAGTACAGGGATATACATGTGTTTGGACACAGTTTAGGGTACGTGAATCAGATACAGAATTGTCTATAATACCAGTTCAAAATGGTTTTCAAGTCCTGCTCATGGCAGGTAGGCATTGACAAGTCACAAATGGCGGCACATGCTTTTAGAATTGGGGCAGTACCAGAAGCAAATGTGCTCGGTTGGGTGATGAAGTGGTAAAAGAGTTGGGCAGCTGGAAATCTTCATGTTTTCTCACTTATGTAAGCCCTGATTTGTTGTGCGGTGCTATAGGTTCTTGACTTAACTTTAATAAGGTTGTATCTTGCAGGTCCAATAGTTCCACACATCTGGATCCTTGAGGTTGTATCTTGCAGGTCCAATAGTTCCACACATCTGGATCCTTGAGGTTGTATCTTGCAGGTCCAATAGTTCCACACATCTGGATCCTTGAGGTTGTATCTTGCAGGTCCAATAGTTCCACACGTTTGGATCCTTGCACACTCCTATATATATTGGCTTGCGGCCTTCTGGTAGAAGTTGAGTTCAAAGTGTTGTTAAGACACATTGTCAAGGGTACCAAGGCTTGAGGGGGACACAGCTGCTGGGGCGAGTTGAGGCGATTAGTAGCGTATGTAATATCCCATTGTACTAGTCATACATGTAAGTGACAATGATTTGGGCGAAATAAAATTGCCCGTAGGTGTCATTAAGTCAGATTGTAATCGGTGTATTATAGGTGTGGTCTGGTTGGAAAGAGTTCCTCAACGAGTTTGGAGAGGAGCTCAAAATTTGGTGGAAGGAGCATGCAGTTTACTCAATATGAAGGTGTCTCATTTTATCTGATCTACCGGTAGCGTACCACTGCAACTCAGTGCTGGAAAGTGACAATGGTAATCTTTTGGGGAAGAGAAAAAATGTGTTTCTCCTGAGCTGCTGTTGAAAACTTCAGGATGGAAGAGTCCGGAAACATCAATAGATCAAATGTAGTTTATTGTAGCGTGTCAAAGCTATCCAGCTTCTTCCTCAGGATCCTTGGTATAGCATTCTTTTGTAGGCTGATGTCGTTCATTTGAATGATATAGTTAAAAGAATGAAGTTAAAAGGTCTTTGTGGAGCCCCTTTGACAGTTATTTTGTGCATTTACTTTATTTCTATGTTGAAGGGATTAAGGACCCCTTCCTTTTGGCTGAGAATTTTCTTAGTCTTTTTCCCAGCTGCTGCTTCTTATCATCTCACCCTTCTGCAATATTTACCCGCCCCTGGCTTCATTCCATGCTGGATATAGAATATTTACAAATTATTATGCAAATGTTCTTTTTCTCTGATTTTACTAAATGGTCAGTGCAAATGACAGTCAGTGTAATAAAAGTCATCACCTGTTTGAGTATACATCGAATTTTATTGAAGAATCCTCCCAATGATAACAGTATAATTTTAAGAATAAAAAAAACTTTAAATGCCCTGTTCCAAATTATTACGCACAGTAGAGTTTCTAAACATTTGATATGTTTGAAAGAACTGAAAATGCTGATTTGTTGAATTTGCAGCATTAGGAGGTCACATTCACTGAAACAAAAAGCTATGTAACTCCAAAACATCCTAACAGGGCAACTTACATGTCAACATAGGAACCCTTCTTTGATATCACCTTCACAATTCCTGCATCCATTGAACTTGTGAGTTTCTGGAGAGTTTCTGCTTGTATTTCTTTGCATGATGTCGGATAAGCCTCCCAGAGCTGCTGTTTTGATGTGAACTGCCTCCCACCCCCATAGATCTTTTGCTTGATTATACTCCTAACGTTCTCTATAGGGTTGAAGTAAGGGAAGATGGTGGCTACACCATGAGTTTATCTCCTTTTATGCCCATAGCAGCCAATGACAGCACGATATGGTGCAGCACGAGATGGTGCATTGACATGAGGATGATTTTGCTCCTGAAGGCACGTTTCTGCTCTTTGTACCATGGAAGAAAGTTCTCAGTCAGAAACTCTATATACTTTGCAGAGATCATTTTCACACCTTCAGGAACCTTAAAGGGGCCTACCAGCTGCTTCCCCATGAGTCCAACCCAAAACATGACTCCTCCACCTCCTTGCTGACGTCGCAGCCTTGTTGGGACATGGTGGCATCCACCAACCATCCACTACTCCATCCATCTGGACCATCCAGGGTTGCTCGACACTTATCAGTAAACAAGACTGGTTGAAAATTAGTCTTCATGTATATCTGGACCCACTGCAACCATTTCTGCTTGTGAGCACTGTTTAGGGGTGGCCGAATAGTAGGTTTATGCCCCACAGCAAGCCTTTGAAGGATCCTACACCTTGAGGTTCGAGGGACTCCAGAGGCACCAGCAGCTTCACATATCTGTTTGCTGGTTTGTAAGGCCTTTTTAGCAGCTGCTCTCTTAATCTGATGAACTTGCCTGGCAGAAACCTTCCTCATTCTGCCTTTATCTGCACGACCACATCTGTGCTCAGAATCAGCCACAAATCTCCTCACAGTACGATGATCACGCTTAAGTTTTCGTGAAATATCTAATGTTTTCATCCCTTGTCCAAGGCATTGCACTATTTGTTGCTTTTCGGCAGCAGAGAGATCCTTTTTCTTTACCATGTTACTTGAAAACTGTGGCCTGCGTAATATTGTGGAACACCCAGTTTTCCTTTTATTGGGCTCATCTGCCAAACTAATTATCACAGGTATCTGAGATTGATTTCAATGATCCAAAGAACCCTGAGACACAAGACCATCAATGGGTTTCATAAAAAAAAACAAAAAAAACCCTATGACACTTAAAACCAATTTGCATAATAATTTGGAACACAGTGTATACTGACCACAGTAAAGGAGGTCATCTCTGTAAAGCTGAGGTGCTTGTTCCTATTGCAGCAGCGAAGTTTCCTACTGGAGAAGATCTTGGAGCCCTTTTATTTTTGTTTTCTTCTCTGTGTTGCCTATGCGTTCCTTTGCTCTTCTGACCCATCACTCACACAGTGGGAACATCTAGGTAAGTCATATCTAGTATTATTGCAAGGTATCAGAACCAGGCATCCCCACCTTCAGGGGTAATTTTGGGGATAGGTATAGTCTAGGGACCCCTATCATGAGGATCGGTTAAGGTGCCCTGATTGCCCTTCTTCCCTACAGTCACAGTGAGACACTAAAAGGATCACATGCTCCCTGCCTTGCAGTGACTTAGAATGGTGGAGCGTTTTAAAAAAAGCAGGGTATAGGGAGACACGCAGTGCAGAATGACAAGGGTTAAAAGCATCCCTGATAAGGGTAAAGGGAGATGATGACTTCTAGAAACAATAGCGATAACACCTGGCTCCCCTAACAACTCTATACAGTATCCGCAACTGTCGCCGAACAGGATACCTCTTCCTTGTCTGTCCCTCAACAAAGCTTACTTAGGGATCAGACAGGGTAAACACTGGTCTACCTAGCTAACAACTAAATGAAAAAACCAAGGAGACAAACAAGGGGGAGAGGTAGTAACACTTAGCTGAATGAAGAAGAAGACAGCAAACTACACTGGAAATCCACGGTGCACTGCAAAGCCAGGAAGCAGCACCAACTACAAGCACGCTATCACCACCAATGCATCATGGGAGCAAAAGGGTATAAATAGAGACAGCTGAAAGCTCATCAGGTAGCAGACCTTCTGAGGCCTAGTGACCTCCAGCTATCACCAAGCAGAGAAAAACCACTTAAAGGGACAGGACAACACTTCAGGATTTTGGCAGTTTGGCCTGACGCTCCGATCTTTTGTTGGTGACCCTAATAGTCTCGATACACCCGTGACACAGGATTATGAAGACTTTGTAAGTGATTTCTTGATAATAAAAGCTGTGGCCATTTGTTCATCCAGCAGCTTTGGGTATGATATAAGGTATGATAATGAGTGAAAACAAAGTATGGGAGAGAGCTCATTTGGATAGCAAAATAATACCAAAATGCTAACAGTAAAAATAAAAATGTAATATAAGCTATGAAATCCCCCAGCCTTCCGTGCAAACACGCACCCCATCCATCCTCGGTATGAGAACCCCGCTGTGCTATAATTGTAGCTTCTGATACCGAAGATTCCAATAATTTCTGTCTGTTTGAAGTACCGGGCTGAGTTTGCAGACAATAGTCTGCAGAGTGCCTATTGAAGCACAGACAATTCGGATATTAAATCTTAAAGAGCCTATAGAGGAAGGCGCGAGATTATTCTTCCTAAATTCTCTAATTATTACAAGGTATCATTAGCACGTATTGTGGAAGGCAGACGGGCTCTGTGATGCTAAATCTCCCGAGGACAAAGAGAAGTGGATTCTGCTTGATAGTTATTTGCCTCCATCATAATACCAATAATGGAATTAATATCAGATCATATAAATGTGAATGTTTTATTCTCTACAGTGCCGGGCGGTGATGAGAGAAATACTGGGGAATTTTACCTTCAAATTAAGCATTTGAGTCATGAAATTTGCCGACAATCATAATCTATTCGGAAATTAACTTGCTATCTGGAGCATAATGGCAGTAAAGGACATATTCAGGCTGAAAATGAAAACACGAACACCGACAATTTTTTACCGTAAGTGCCTGAATGTGCGGCATAATACGCCTGGAGGGGTCAGCGCAAGATTTCTTTGCTAATGTTCCTCTTTTATTTGGCACACAATCGCAGTAAAAACCAATTTATGAGCGAGTTATGGCTCCTACTCTATAACTTTCAAAGCAAGATGTATTTCTTGTGGGCAAAGTTAGACAGGTATCACCATTATTCTTTCAGAGAAGTCTCAAGGATTAAGTATAGATAAGCTAATGTACCTTCGAAATGAAGGAGTATTTATAGAGAAGTCGGAATCGGGGCCCATCAGTAGTACGTGCGCCATCCCGGGACTAAAGGGCCGATAGGGGGTATGAACGCAGAAGAAGCACTCAGCTAATATCTTGCAGCGTCTGTGTTCCCTCAAGGAAAGAGATTGGAAGAGATGCCTGGTTAGATGACAGTTGTGGCGCACTTACTAATATAAAAGGCCGGGAACGAATAGAAGGGGTTGGCTTGGCACCAGAATAAGTTCCAGGAAGGTTGTATGGCAGCGGATTGGGCACACAGTCGCCCTTGCCATTGAAGGTTCCTACAGCGTAGGCGGCCTGAGATATACCAGTGGTGAGAGGAAGATCCCTGACCGGATCTGAGTAGAAGACATGACCAGTGTCAGTGCAAAACAGTGACCTGCGCCAGTAGAAGATCATGACCAGCATTAGTAGCAGACCCTAACCAGCACCAGTAGAAGACCTGACCAGCACCATAGAAGACCCTGACCAGCGTCAATAGAAGATCGTGACCAGCACTAGAAAAAACAGTGACCAGCATCATTAGGAGACCATGACCAGCGTCATTAGAAAACCGTGACCAGCGCCAATAAAAGACCTAGACCAGCGTCAATAGAAGACCATGACCAGCATTAGTAGAAGACCCTAACCGACATCAATAGAAGATAGTGACCAGCACCAGTAAAAAACATGACAGCATCATTAAAACTGTGACCCGCGCCATAAAAGACCCAGACCATGTCAATAGAAGACTGTGATCAGCGCCAGTAAAGACCATGACCAGCATTAGTAGAAAACCTGACCAGCATCATTAGAAGACCGTGAGCCAGCGTCATTAGAAGACCTGACCAGCGCCAATAAAAGACCCAAGACCAGCGTCAATAGAAGCCTACCAGCATTAGTAGAAAACTCTGACCAGCACCAGTAAAAAAAACAGACCAGCGTCAATAGAAGACTGTGATTAGCGCCAGTAGAAGATTGTGACAGCATCAGTAGAAGACCATGACCGCATGAGTAGGAGACTGTAAGACTGTGACTACTGCAGTAGAAGACCGTGACCAACTCCAGAAGAAAACTGTGACAGCATCAGCAGAAGACCGTGAAGGAGGTTTGGTGCTAGTCTGTGGAGTGCAGGCTTAAATACTCACTAATAGTCCAGATTTTCTTGGGATGCTGGTTCCTGGATCGCTTTTGGCATCATGACCCATATTTGGGGGCAATAAAATGTAATTAAGTATGAACTGTTATTCCACAGTACTATATAGACATTGTAATAACTGTAGCCATTGGGGCTCACAATCTAGATTCCCTATTAGTATCTCGGGGAGGAAACCTGTGTAAACATCAGAAGAACATATATCTCTTCGTTGATCTTGGTTTGATTTGATTGAACCCAGGATCCCAAAGCTGCAGAGCAACAGTGATAATCACTGAGCCACATATGAGTTGCTAGACCTGTATGCAGAGGGTCTATGCAAGGAAGCTTGGCAAGAGAGTCAGGGCTGTGGTGGACTTAAGGGTTGGACTTGGGAATCATGAAAGATGCTCCTTGAAATGCTGTAAAAATGGTCCTCCTGCCAGAGCGTAATCAAGCTATGGAGAGGGAAGCAGTATGACTGTGTGGCGCCCCGCAACGAGTGCGTCACAGGAAGCTATTGCATCCCTGACAGAAGATGTAATATCTTCCGTCTCAGTGATGAAATGGTTAAACCCAGAGCTCCATATACCACATGCATCACTTAGAGGTAGAGGGCCAATCAGGTCCTGGTGGGAGGAGTAAAAGATGTAGTGTGGGGAAACGTTAGTTACGTAGGAGTAGTGGTCGGAGGAGACGGAAAGAAGGAACAGGGACCTGCACAGTGCCGTGCAGCCCTGGTACCGAAACTTTACCGGCAGAGCACCATCAAGCGGTGACTCAGACCTGAACACGGGCAATAACAGCAACTAAGCAACGGGTAAAAGACACCCATGCCCAATCTCACCGGACACCGGTTCCGAGGCAAACAGACGTCGACCGCTGTTCTGCAAACCGGAGTGATGGAGTGGCTTCCTAGGAGCGCCTCACTACAGCCCTAAATCAGCAGTCTTACCGGCGAGGTATCTACCATTGGGCCTCAGGACTCTTCCCTGGTTAACGTGACCAAGCTGAAGTCCGCCCAGTATCTGATCCGGTGCACTAAGGCAGCAAGGCAACCAGAATAGGACAGATAGGAAAAGAGGTACCCTGTGGAGCTCTGGACTGAGGCTATCCATCACTGGGACCACCCGGTCAGTTACCTAAAGACTATATACCGTGTACCACACCAATCGTCTACAGTAAAGACCCGTTACAGAGGAGCATTGTGTCAGTGCATTTCTGTTAGAACTCTTACTTTCCATGCATTCAAAACAACTGAGCTGCCGTATTCCACCCAGCGTAGCTCCTGGCCCCGGGGATTCCTGCTCATCCTGTGGGGAGCATCCCATCTAGCTGCCGCACATCCCCCGGAGTCCCAAGCAGCACCGGTGCCATCACCGGACTCCCACAGGTGGCATCACGACAATCCAGAAACATCCCCATCCTTCCATCCCTTTTTCACCTGACCACCGGGCCCCACAGCTTCAGGCGCGGAGCCGTGACGAGGGAATCAACGCCTGAGACCTGAGAACCCGGCAACGGTGAGTCAACTACTTTACCAAGCGCCTTGGGGACTTGATTCTCACAGCAAATGGGACCACACTCAAGAAAACACACTTTGCATATGTTCAAGTATCACCTTTCTTCTAGAGGAAAGTAGATATGTTCTTCTAATGCTGAACAACCCACATTCAACCTTACTAGAATACACCCAGAATACACCAAGACTGTTTGCCAAAAAACTGAAGTTGAGATTTGGCCAACAAACATTGATATCTAAATAGATAAATGAATAAATAGTATAATATTATCATTATTATATCATTATAGGGGTACAGTGGTTGAAATATAACTTCGACCCTGGTGCAACTAGGGGTCCTAATTCGTTCTGCCACATTATGAAGTCACCCTACAGCTAAGGTGCCCTGTTACCCCAACAAATCACAAGAACAGATAATACTGGATACGGCCATGGATGGGTATTATATTGTTTCCAGAAAAGCATACCGTAAGTCCTTTTTGTAGTCTAGAAGGACGCCCTTACTAAATATATGACTTAGTTAATTCTTTAAACTGCAGCCTTTTAAGGTTTAGTTTTGTTCAAGCTGGTGGGATGACCCAAGATCCTTCCAGATCATCTAGACCAAGAACATGGTATGGTGCCAAGAAAGTGTCCTTCGTCTCATCATGGCATTTTGACATATTCCTTTTATTCTTGATGTGAGAGGACGAGGACCAGTCATTTCTTCCTCGACATCCTCATGGAGGCTCAGTCTACTATAGACTAGAAGGCATACATCTAATTAAGTTAGGTACCGCGTTAATGGATAAGATACCACTGTGTGAAGAAAGTTAATTAAACTTTTTTGAACATAAAGAAATATCAGGCCATATGGATGGTGTATACATTGTGGAAGCTTCACTTTAGGGGATTCTAATTATCCGCAGTTTCCCAGTGAATACATACAACATCTCATTTTTTAGCTCTTGAGCCCATCAGAACTATCTAAGACTGGTCTCGAGGTACACAACGTGGTTGAATAGTTAGATGGATATATACTTCGAACTACAATATTTTGCATCATAATCAAAGACTATTGAGGCTGCGGGGTCAAATTTTTAACTCTAGTGTAGCCATTTGTCATGCTCACTAATTGAATGAGGAAACCTTGTGGGTGGGACTAGCTAAGGCATGGGTGGAACTACCTAAGGCATGGGTGTGCTATCCCACCCATGAGCAGCATATAGCATCATAATTTTATAGTGTGGGCATTTTAACGCTCCTATGAAGGTCGCCTTTTCTATGACACATTTATATCCAAACACAGAGAATGGAAAGAGATTGTCTTCATGAGTCAACCCCTCTGCTAAAGAGATATTCAGTGTATTATCTAAAATTCAGCATGAATGAAGATTGACAGGTGTCATATCATTGTACCTTCCCTGCTGTAATGTCTGTATACTCTTATATTCTGTGATCCCCGGTTGTAATGTCTATATACTCTTATATTCTGTGAACCCTGGCTATAATGTCTGTATACTCTTATATTCTGTGTTCCCCGGCTGTAATGTCTGTATACTCTTATATTCTGTGATCCTCAGCTGTAATGTCTGTATACTCTTATATTCTGTGATCCCCGGCTGTAATGTCTGTATACTCTTATATTCTGTGTTCCCCGGCTGTAATGTCTGTATACTCTTATATTCTGTGATCCTGGCTGTAATGTCTGTATACTCTTATATTCTGTGATCCCCGGCTGTAATGTCTGTATACTCTTATATTCTGTGATCCTGGCTGTAATGTCTGTATTCTCTTATATTCTGTGATCCTGGCTGTAATGTGTATGCACTTATATTCTGTGATTCCTGGCTGTAATGTCTGTATACTCTTATATTCTGTGATCCCTAGCTACAATGTTTGAATACTCTTATATTCTGTGATCCCCGGCTGTAATGTCTGTATACTCTTATATTCTGT